>CM026273.1:639236-794845 GCA_014851415.1 Cnaphalocrocis medinalis | reverse complement strand
AGGTGACCTTTGTAATGGCTGGAATTGCATCCCGATAAACATTTGAAGCTTGCATCCTCTCTCGCTTTAGTATGGATGCTTGAGGTAAAGAGGTACAACACCACATGAAAAGAGCATGCTGACTATGTAGGTACAATTAGAATAATTTATTTTTGAAAAGAGCACTTACTTATTATAAAGCTAGGTAGACAGAGAGTAAAAAGCTCAGAATAATCCAAATCCAAACAAAAAAAAGGTTGGCGCACCTGTAACTCCACTGGTGTTGCAAGTGTCCATGAGCGGCGGCAATTGCTTACCATCAGGTGATCCGCCTGCTCGTCTGCTACCTATCACATAAAAAAAACTTGATCATCAAATTGAAGTGCCTTATAATCACAAACGGACGAACATTATTTAAATAGTAACATTGCAGCTTATATTTATGCATGCAGACGCCTTACGCTTTGTTAGTGTTTTGTTTCGTAGCCGATGGTCTAGTGGTTCTTAACCGGTGGTCCGCGGACCACTGGTGGTCCCTGGAGGCATTCCAAGTGGTCCGCAAAGACATCGTAATAAACAAGTGACGTGACGTGATGAGTCGAGTCAACACAAACAACACAAGCGACGTCGCGACGCATGTCCGAAGTGATCCCTGGTGATGGTCCCTGGCAAGACAGACATTTGGAAAATTAGTCCCTCATACCTTAAAGGTTAAGAACCACTGGTCTAGACCGAAACTAATGGCTGATGGGCAGAATGGTTCTAGAACCGTTCTGCCCATCCCGAGAGAAGGGCCAGCCACGCCATTACATTTCTACCAATGCCGTAGCAGGGTCGTTGCCACCCTCTTTCTTCCGAAGCCAAGATTTACCACCGCTAAAATATTCTCCCAGTTTGAGTGTACTACGCTATTGAGTAATCTATGTCTAATTTTTGGCGCATTTTTAAAGATAAGTTTACCTCTAGAATCCCCTGACTTGTAGATTAATTGTGGGAGATGATCATTAAAAGGTAATGCTTATGCAAATAGTCCACATGAGCGCTGAACGGTGGCATACGACAGCCTGCGCACTGGAGCGGAAGACCGTTCACAAATGAATGAGCATTAGAGCTTGCGCAATTATTAGATAGGTACCTAAATCGACAGGTATTCGAATGAAGGTAGGTAGGTAGGTACTTCGTATCGCGAAGGATAAGACATGGTGTTCTTTTACATATTATAAATATTATAAAACCAAGAACTGAAGATAATTTTACTTGTATGTTTTCTAATATTAAGTATTCTGTGCTCTTAATAACATTCAATAAAACTGTAAAAAAGCGGCTCTAATTAATGACAGTCCCCAATATTTTCTTCCTATTTTTGTATAAAGAATCTAAATAGGCAGGTATGATTCATTCATAAGATACATCTATTTACCAAGTTCCCACTACACCTACACTATTATAGTGAACCCAGATATTAGCTTGGTTTACTAATCACCTAAAATGGTTTTATTTAAACCAAGTGCCCAAAAAACGGTCATCTGACAGACTGAAAAATTCCGTTACCTACTCATACAATATTTATTTGGTTCTAAAATAAAGCGCTCAGCATAATACACAAAATTCATACAAAGCTTACGAAATATCTGGAAAACTACTCGCTAGTTATTAAACATTTTAATTTTTTACGTCTTTTAGTTGGTTCGGGAAGAAAGCCAATTGAAGATACTATAACGTGAACACACCCACATTGTTTAGGGTTCCCCCATACAAGATTATGACAGTTTTACAAATTAATTAGTAGATAAGCAATATTTCCGATTTTGTTAAGTGTTGCAGCCTTTAGTCGTATTATGCATCAAATTACATCATCATCATCATCAGCATAGCCGAAGATCGATCAAAGTGGCGAGCATTTGGAGAGGCCTATGTCCAGCAGTGGACTGCAACAGGCTGATGATGATGATGATGATCATCAGCAACCCACGCTCGTCCACTGCTGGACATAGGTCTCCCCCAATGCACGCCACCGCTCCCGATTTTTGGCCACTCTTATCCAGCTCACTCCTGCCAGCCCGAATGTCGTCATCCCATCTTGTAGCAGGGCGTCCATCACACATCACACTCCAATGTCCAAACTACATCACTTGGTATTTTTATTACGACTAAGTACTAACTCATGACGCAAGACGAGATAACTCTGGAAGTACTGGATAAGCTTAAGTTTTAGTCGGTTAATAAAGAAACCCACTAAAACCCCTGGGAAGAGTCCCAAATGTCCAAGATGTCATGGGAGGTAGGATAAGCTAGGCTAGGGTCTGATCACATTGCCGTTGTAAAAATCTTCGGCGATTATCGCCACCTATAGACCCCAGCATCACACTGGTGTTGTAACAGAGTCACAAGTTCGCTGCCAACCTTTAACCCCCTTTTTCCCCAATTGTCTCCCCGGTACCCTCACTCAACGAAACACAGCGCAGGCCGCTGCTTCACGCCGGAATTTCGAGTAGGTAGGTACTTAGACTTACCTATTACCTACCTAGGTATTATAGATTACATGTCTTATGGCTTGCAGATCGTTTGTGGAGAGACTTCTTACCACGTCATAACGTTCTCCTCGCCAAATTATCTGACAGTGTTATTTTCTCCGGCGTCGTGTTTTTTATAAGATTTTTTTCGTTGTTTGGGCGTTCAAAGCGTAGCGCTTGTTGGCGCATAGGCCAACACCGCACACGTTTTCAGAAACGTGATGTAAATTACCCGGCAACTACGTCTTTTGTGTGGACCGCCTATTTAGGGCTACCTAATAGCTTATTATTGTTAGGACTAATTAACGGCAATTTCATGACAAATTGGCGACTATAGCTGACAAAAAAATTTTTTTTTCTAGTTACTTACCTAAATAAATGATCATGTGGTAGAAAAATTATAATCTTCGATTGATATTTGATACCACACAAAATAAAAGGACACAAAAGGTCGGCTACCTATAGCTGATATTGAAAGTGACGAGTTCAAGAGTTCAACATTGGCACCGCACTTGTGACTCTACTGGTATTGCAGTGGTCTATCATAGGCGGAGGTAATCACTTACCATCAGGTGATCCGTCTGCTCGTCTGCCACCTATCACATAAGAAAACAAGTTATATTTAGTCTGCCTCTTTCTTACGCCGAACCTTGAGATTATGAACGTGTGATTAGGTAAATTCTCTTTTCTAGGCATGTGTGCGTATTTGTAATTTTGCACGCGATTTAGGAAGCGCCGTCTAAATCATTTTGTGGCCACGCTATATCCTTACTATCATCAACACCTGTTTGCGCTGAAAAACCATGCCCCTATAAAAGGGTTCAGCAGACGACAGTCATTCTAGAGCCTAAGACATTTCCCCGATGTCCTACATCAAGGCTTATTCCTCTCTTCCCCATAAACTAAAAATAGAATTCCCTATAATGAATTTCAAGTGTGGGAGAGCCACGCTTCGGCAGGAATGGGCCGGCTCGCCCGGAGTGATACCACTGCCTCACAGAAAACCGGCGTGAAGCAGCCCCTGTGCTGTGTTTCGCTGAGTGAGTGAGGGTAAAGGAGGCCTACCCGCGGGGGGAGGCGATAAAAGGTTGGCCGCGCTTGTAACTCCACTAGTGTTGCAAGTGTCCATCGGCGGTGGCAATTGCTAACCATCAGGTGATCCGCCTGCTCGTCTGCTACCAATCACATAAAAAAAATCATGATTTTAAGTGGTGCGCGGAAGTAAATTTAGGTAGGTATAGGTGAAAGACTGGCTAGATTAGTCGGCATTCGTTTACAATAGGGTATTTGACTAATCTCGATATAGTAAAAAATATTTATACTTTTCCAAAATACTGGTAAATGAGAACCAATGGCCAACATTTTCAGTTAAAAATATAACGTCTAGCTGGTTTTATGAGCATTCAAAGTTTCATGGGCAAGTCTATTTTTAAAGTATAAAATTAAAAAAATATATATATATCATCGAACTACCCATACATTTTTCACCAACTTTTATTATGAAACCATTTACATAAACGAAACATTTGATATAGCTACCAAACAAAATTTACTAGACGCGCATACAAGATACGGGCGTGTGACGTCACTTGCCCCGTAGCCATTTGTATAGAGCGTTTTTGGGCTTGCCCAAAATATGTGCTCTTAAAGTTGTGATATCTCAGGTGATTCAAATCAGAATCGAGCAATTCTTTCAATAATGTTTCTTAAATTGAGAGGTCTTTTGATTAAACACATAATTTTTTTTTGTCAAATACCCTATTATTGAGGTCACGTTGCATGGCATTGCATTGTTGCTGACAGAGCAATGTAGATGCAACTTCACGCACTGTGATAGTGCTACACTCTAGGTTACCTATTGTGATAAGAGTACCTAGATACTTAGTGAGCGATAATAAATGTTTCTATCACTATGTATCTAGGTATGTTACCTTCGTATCAATATTTAGGCGTCCGTAGGGTGGTTATTAGACTCCCCAAATCCTTCAATCCACGCTTCGGCATGAATGGGCCAGCTCGACTGGAGTGATACCACGGCCTCACAGAAGACCGGCGTGAAGCAGCGCCTGCGCTGGGTTTCGCCGAGTGAGTGAGGGTACCGGAGGCCCATTTGGGGGGAAAGGGGGTTAAAAGTTGGCAGCACACTTGTGACTCTACTGGTATTGCAGGAGTCTATGGGCGGCGGTAATCATTTACCATCAGGTGATCCGTCTGCACGTCTGCCACCACATAAAAATCCTGAATCATGGCCTAAGCGGCACGCCGGGCTCGGAAGCGATAGCTTTCGACGCAATCGGGATTACACGCGCAGATGAGAGGAATTATTTGCTACTAGCGGCCGCCCGCGACTCCGTCCGCGTGGAAAAGTAACTTTTTACCCCCCTTTCAACCCCTTAGGCTGCCTGTCCATTTAAGCGGAGCGATGCGGCGGAGCGGAGAAACGGACAAATATTAGCCAATAGTATTTATTTATTTTAGCCAGTAGAATTTTTCTGTAATACTATTGGCTTATATTTGTCCGTTTCTCCGCTCCGCCGCATCGCTCCGCTTAAATGGACAGGCAGCCTTACACCCCCCTTTTCGCAATAAAAAGTAGCCTATGTCCTTTCTCAGGGTCTAGATCATCTGTATACCAAACTTCATTTAAATCCGTTCAGTAGTTTTGGAGTGAAAGAGTAACAGACAGACAGACAGAGTTACTTTCGCATTTATAATATTAGTATGGATTGTAGAAAACTAATCTAGTCACCTATACAAGATGGTATCTGTGGACATTTAGGTACATACATCTCTTTTATATTTTTTAATAATTCTAGACCGTAGGTAATATTGCCTTAGTTATGATTACAGTTTATAAATTCTTTCAAAGCCGAAGCGACGCTAACCACACACCCATTTTGGGTGACGCAACATTTCTGTTGAAATACAGATAAGACTCGATAAGGCTCTAAAGGAAAATCACGGCTCGTGTGTGACGAAACAGAATGACACGTTAATTCTGTTTCTGCGACATTAATCATTTGGACCAATTTAGACGATGACTGAATCAACTGAATACTGAAATCATCTTGAGAAGATAAATGGTAGAGTCAATCTATAAGTTACAAATTAAGAGCGTGCAAGCGAAAAATTCGGAAAATGACGTTTTTGTGAATTTTTAAAAGGTCATATCACGACCATATACAATATTTTGATTGAATAATATATTTTTCCGGTAGATCTACTCTTTAACCAGTAAGCTGCAGAGAGAAACATTTTTTTTATATGCCATTTTCTTAAACGAGAACATTGATTCCAACGCGTTTTAAGAAACTCGCGAAAATGACCCTGAGGGCTTTGCAACGAAACCATGCCGTCACGAACATCAAACGTATTCTAGAAAATAATAATTATTTTAGAAAATAATAGATTCAGTTTGTTGTTACGTCCCTTTCGTTGTAGCTTGTCAGTTCTATACCTAGGTACCCTATTTATTCTATCATCTCCCTGGGGAATGCCGGGTGTGTAAAATTGTTTTCCTAAATATCTATTAGGTACTATTCTTGGCATATTCTGCTTTTTTTGCATACATTTTAAGATATGCATACCTAAGTATGCATATCTCACATGTTCATGAACACGTTTAAAAACCCAAGAAAAAAGACAGTTTTTCCGCTGTAATCCAACATAAACAAACATCCTGCAACAAAGACAAAATTTAATATAAAATAAATAGGGACAACACACCTAGATAAACTTAATAAAGTTTTATTTTCGTGTAATTTTATGTAAGTAAGTAGGTAAGTATCTATTTCAGTCTAAGCTGCAGTTAACTTCTACCTACTATAAATCACGCAGTTTCGCTAACCAAAGAGTTGCACAATATGAAGTATTATGAAGCGTAAAATTGTAAAATACCTATCTTGACGTCACATAGGTTATTATTATGCATCGACAACAATAGGTGTAAGTAAATTATTATATTAAACAGGCGTCACGCAACTCGTGACCGTCGTGGTAAGTAAGTGTTGATCAAGCAGAATGTAAGCAACAGTTAGTTATATTACCTACATTTCATAGTTATATTTCATCGTTTCTATAAATTTGCCTACCTAGGTACTTACTTAAACATCAATTAAATCATAATTTAGATAAAAAACAATAATACTGCAATACCTACCTACTTACTTACTTAATACATTTTGACAACAGCGATTAAATAGGTAGGTACTTCGGCTACATTATAAACCTTCCACTTGTGTTCAAACGGGTGCAGTTGATATAAACTTTTTTATATCTAGTCCCTCTTCACACAAGCTATCCGTCTCTTTTTCAGCCGTATGATACATACCTAACAACATTGAAATGCCTCTTTGCCAAGCTCCAGCGCACTTAGCAAAAGGCGGGGCGAAGTCGGCAAACCAATCATCTGAGTGCGCGAGCACCGAAATTAGCGCTGATCGAACTAAAGTTGATCAATTGATTAGCGCCGTCGCCGCGTGCTAAGTGTGCGTAAGCGCATTGTTTCGCAGACGCCTTCAAATTGGGTGACGTTACGTTTCGTGTCTCATTTATATAGAAGATGTTGATCCTGTGAGAAAATTAGTAAATTATTTTTTAATAAGAAACAGATTCTTGTCTGCGCACTCTTTCCTCAGTTGCTAATGCATGTCTTGCATATTTCATAGATCCCACAATTGATACAAACGAAACTACTAACACTTCCTTGAAGAATTGATTGCAAAGACTCGGTGACAAAAGTCAGAAGGAGTTGTTTAATTGATAGAAGTTCACCCCACCCCTGTCCACCCCATCTCAGTCCAAAGAACCCCATCAAAAACTCTCTGGACACCGGATTTTTTAAAGCATTTCTGTTACTGTCCACATAGGGACAGGCTGGGCGTGGACTGTGGAATAAGTCCAATTTACATAATATAAATTGCCGAAGATATGATTTTTGAGGAGTATAATTAATATTAGATGCTGCGTTTGAAATCGCGTTGGATACTTCGTCAGAGGTTGTGTGGTCTCCCCGAGAGATCCTAACCCACTTTTTCATGTGGCCCCTTAGCCTATCTATACGAGTCTACTTAGGTATATTAAAACGTCATTCGACATAGCAAGCTGATTCATCAGCTGATTGTTCGCTAAGGATGATGATTCCCTCCGTTTCATTAGAGCTTGTTATATCGAGCATGTTATATGTTACATAATCATCCACATCAAAAGCATAGAAATCACAAAGATGTAACACGCTCTTAGATATTAAGTACCTATATACGTACATTTGTACGAGTAAAAGACGCTCAAGATTCGTGTGTTAGCTACTTACAAGAATTCGTGTTTCCAGGCGCCTCTTATTCAAACCCGCTTGATTGTGGCTTATTATGGGGTAGCATTATTTTAATATTTGCTCTCCGGTCGTCAACTGTGAGGGGAATGTCCGGTTTTATGGTGAAACTAGTAGAACATTAACGAGGGTGCTTCGCTGGGGTTTATGTCCCCGATACGTCGCGATGTCGCGG
Organism: Cnaphalocrocis medinalis; assembly: GCA_014851415.1. NCBI lineage: Eukaryota > Metazoa > Arthropoda > Insecta > Lepidoptera > Crambidae > Cnaphalocrocis > Cnaphalocrocis medinalis. The sequence goes on along the minus strand of CM026273.1, from coordinate 786,849 downwards.
ATTCCGTGGCGCCTCTCTGACCGATAGTTTTCCACGGAAGCTTTGGTTATGGCCTCTAATGCTTCCGACATTAAGAGGAAGTATTTCATTACGTCTTATATTATGTGCGATCAGTAATTGGTTGCTTGATCTGAATAAGTTGTTCGCAGATCGTTACAATCTGGATATCTTTAAGGAAAGAGTGATCAGGTATCGTCTAGGTAAACGCGTAACATCCTAGACCTAATCGACTCTTCCCATCAGTGAGGTGTGGTCAAGCGTTAGCCTACCAATATTTCGGATCTAACTATCTGTTACTTTTTGGAAGTTGATCATGATTATCAACATTATCTTTAATATATTTACGGAATAGAATTAGCACAAGTCCGTTTACATTATGATAATGGAACACCCATTTTGTTTTCACTAGGATTTACTGCTTAATCTTAACAATAATATCATCAGATTGGGGAAGAGGAATTATATCTATACAAAATTGTTCTTGGAAATTCTTATTAAGTCGTCAAATATAGGTCAAACGGACTCTTTCGACGGAATTTTCCCAAGTGAGTTTATTCTTAGATCAAAGTAACTACCTACACACCTTCAATTAACTAAGAAGAAACCTGTTCTCTCTCTCCCTCATCTTTGCGAATTATTCCCGGTTACGTCCACACCTTTGGAGCCCGGGGTACGCATAGGTAGACCATGATCCAGGATTTGGAGAGTCTGGTAATTACATAAAAGCGGCTGCCTTCTGACCTTGGTAACCCATCAACAGGGAAACCAGACTAACCAAGTCATGGTTAAGTACGGTGGCCTGCACATCAAGTTACTACAATCTGTCAAATTTCTTCAATCGAACCTCACTTTTATGTCAAACGTGTTTGGTTCAATATCAACTGAGGAAATTTGACAGATTGTAGTAACTTGATGTGCTGGCCACTGTACAGCGAACGTACACGTAACGTTCAAAATATCGCCTACCTGTTAATTTTCCGTTTATTTAACTTGCAATGCAAAGCTTAGTACCTAGATTCTCTGATATGAGTTTCGTTTTGTTCCCAGTTAATCTTGGTATGATCGCTTATTTTATGTCGGCTGTAAAATATTTATTGGTTAGCGCATTTAGTTTTCACCATTATGTATGCGTCGAGACTGTCATACATAAGTAATGCAGCGGTAGATTTTATCGGTAGCATTGCGAACACCGGAAAATTTATAAAACACTAGCGGCCGCCCGCGACTCCGTCTGCGTGGAAAAGTAATTTTTTACCCCCCTTCCAACCCCTTTTTCGCAATAAAAAGTAGCCTATGTCCTTTCTCAGGGTCTAGATTATCTGTATACCAAATTTCATTTCAATCCGTTGAGTAGTTTTGGCGTGAAAGAGTAGCAGACAAACAGAAAGACAGACAGACAGAGTTACTTTCGCATTTATAATATTAGTATGGATGACCGCAAATATGGGATCTAGTATTTTGCTTTTGTCTACACTTCGTAGACAGGTATATTTGTTGAGTTTGGTGTAACTTTAGTCAACTTATTGATATAAGTAGGTTTATTATTTGTAAACAAAGATATGAAGTTACCCACCGATAGGTATGTTAGGAACATTGACGGACTCCTAATACTTAGAGAGCAATATTTTGCGATGTCAAATAATTTAAGTACTTAAATGTAAAATTGGAGCCATTTTTAACAATTCACTAATATCTTTTTCAATCTAAGTCACTCACCATCTGATTGTGAGGGTCTCTAACATAGCCTCTCTAACATACCTAAAAAGATCAGTTTATGATTACTTAAGTTACTTTTTGACTGCTTTAAACATTTTGAAATCTAAGCGAAACATTAATGATGTTGTATAGCTTGTATAGGGTTTGGGGTAAAGGAATGTGTCCTTATCGTTTAGTGAATTAGAGCAGGTAGACAACTTGCACAAAAATACGAGTGACTTTACTCGATGAAATATTTTTGAATGTACAAGAGAGTCAGGAAAGAGATCTAGCCTGTACAGTGGACTCCAAAAATATGTACCTACATACACTGTAGGACCTTGTCACAATGAGGGCGGGCCACTGGTTTATAATAATTAGCTTTATAACTTTGATGGTAGTCATGAAAATCGTAAAGTGAAATTAATAATCAAATCACGTTTTATGGTTTTCCGCCTGACGCCCTATTTATTGGGACTAGGCAATCCTAGTTGGGATACCAGTAACCTATTAGGACAATAGTTTGTACTTACAATCAGGTATAGTTAACTACATACTTACGTTTAAATTCCATTCCATTTGTCATCATCGTGAATGACGATCGACATGTCGTGTATCATCACTGAATGAAGGATGGGTTGATATGACGCAGATCGGGGCAATTGATTGATTTATCGACTGATTTATATTTATTCCCACTTGGTCCCGGAATTGCGGTCATAACCTGCCGTCAATATAGTAACGTTAAATTTGGACACAGTTTTTTTTATTACCTTCTTAACTCTACATTAAGGCATAATTAAGAGTTCGATTCTTAATTTCCGTTTCAGTTTATTATTAATAGATGGCGCTGGGTGTAGAAACCGTCGCGCAGTCGTCCTCTAAAGACATAACCTCTTTATAAATACTTAGTAGGAGATATTGTTACAAGGTATACGGGAAAAGGAGGGGGGGGGGGGGGGGCTATTTTTCCCGTAGGGGGGTCGTGATGATGGAGAACTGGAGAATGTTTTGCGGATAGTTAGATATGGCTCTGGCTAGCAGGAAAACCCCCGCCAAGGGCTATCAGATCTTAACAAATTCTTATGTCACGCGCACCCTTTGGTGATACCTATCTACGTTTTTTTTTTGGTAGGGATTACCTAGATCAAACTGAAGACAGCTCAGGGTGGAATATGCAGAAGGTGTGTCAACTTGACGTTACCTAAGTTTTACGGCGGGAGAATCTCGTCCCCGTGACTGCTTATTAAAATTTCAATAATAAGTTTTCTCATTCTTTATCCTCATCCAAGTACCTAAGGAAGTACCTACTTGTAGCAGGGTTCGCTGAAACCATCTTATCGGAGCGTCTTCAGAGTGTTCCTGTTTCACCAAGAGAGGCCAGATTATACTGGACATCCCAACATCATTCCTGATTATTCGACACCGTCCATTTATTGAGGAAAGTTTTCGTTAAGACAATTCATGATAAATTGTAATGGATGTTACTTACTAGGTTGGCGCTGCGACCCGTACCTTCGCCTCGGACTAGTCACGGTAAAATAGTCTTAATCGTAAGTGATCAACTTAAACTAATCGTGGGAGAGCTACGCTTCGGCATGATGAGAAGGCTCGACTGCAATACCACGCGGCCTCACAGAAGACCAGCGTGAGACATCGCTTGCGCTCGCCTATTTATAGGCGAGGGTTAAAGGTTGGCAGCGCACTATGCCTCCACTGTTAGCGGGTGTCTATGTATAATCGCTTGTAATCGCAATAAGTTTGTTATTTTCCCAAAGTTGGTCAACTCACGGTTATAGTTACTAGTTAGCAGTTAACTATTTAATTCAAACAATTATTATGCACACGAAGGTATAGGTATTGGAAACATATTTGTAAGTATCTCATCTCCAAATCTCGCCACGTCATTTCATTGTTCCACGATTTATGGAAAATTTTGGTTTGAGTGAACAACGTATTATAATAAGTACCCACCTAGGTAAGTAGCAAGGATGAAAATCACGTACTTGCACATTAGCTAGTAAGTTATAATTAGTTTTCATTTTGCCGAGTTACGGCCCAATCAGAGGAACTAGAGTCATACGAGTAAGTTACTCCCCTGGTGTTGCGGGTGTTAATGGGCTGCGACAATCACTTATAATCAGGTGATCCGTTTACTCGTCTGCCACCGTCCAATAAAAAAAACTTTCAATAGGAGTTTTTTTAATATCAGTTATTCACAGTAAATTCGGGTTGACAACACTGCCTTGGTCCAGCAGTGGAAAGTAAGGTAAATAAGGTAATTTACTTATTTGCATTCTACCGCCGAAATTGTAAAATTCTGTAATGTCTAGTTCTAAATTATTTTTGTGAAATGAAGTACTTATGTCTTTCTATCGATCTATTGATAGCTAATTCCACTGCGTTTCTGCGCATCGAAAAAGCTCTACTACATTATAAGTGACGGTAAACACACCTCCGATAACTATGTCATAGAAATAACACGATTAGAACGTTGTTTTCATACTACGACAGGCTTATCTGGCGATGTAATTCTATCGTTATCTATCATCCATCACAGAGTGTATTCATACACAATCAATACGAAATCACGTGAACTTGTAGTGCGAGGTGTGAACAAATGTTAGGTTCGCCACAAACTGCATATTCAAAAATACTAGGATGGTTTAATTTTATTGTTCCAAATGGCCCTTGGTGTGATTAACGACCTGTTTAGGAAGCTGTAGCTGGTTTGATTCCCGAACCGGCACATAATTTTTTTAATGTTTTATATGACAGAAGAGCAGGCGGATCACCAGTAGCGCTACCATGAGTTGACATCTAAAACTGACAGAACGTAAATCTATTACTCTGTCTCTTTCAAATGCATCACAATGAAAGAGACAAAGCGATAGTTTAGTACTTCAAACTCATGGTAAGGCTAATATGGTACGAGATTGCCGCCGGTTGTGCGTCTCTTTCTTTTTTTTTCAAGTTACAAGTGGCAGTGATGGGACCGCGGGCTCCAAAAGTAGAATTTGCAACGCGGAATCACACGCTGAGACGAGGAAGTTATGAATGCCCATGGCTGTTTGCGATAGCAAATCCCTGTCCACGGTAGCGATTAAGGGCTAAACTCTCTAGGAGAGGCCTTGTCCACCTGTGGGCTATAACTAGTTGCTGGTTGCTGATGACTGTTTGCGCGGAGCCTAACATTGTTCGCGTGGTCAAGCATATAGGTACGCTAAGCTTGAGCTGCATGTACCTGCATGTGCGCTTGTTCTTGGCAGGGCTGCGCTCACGTGCAGGGTGTAACATTAGTGTAGTATAGTAAGTATAGCTAGACTACTTCCTGCTATCTCTATCTACGAGTATAGGCGTGATGACAACAAACCTAGCGAGCTAGCTAACGAATTAGAGCGTTGAGGCACAAAATAAAGACTCTGACACAGAAGGCTGACTTAGCCTTGATTTTGAATTTAGAAGAGTTCATTGACATATGCTAGGGTTGTTGCCCGGCATGAGTACATAAGCGCGCGGCCTCTACCACAGACCTCGAGAGTTTGACAATCTTATGTCATAAGTTAGGATTAATGTGGTCGAAAAGGCGTTTTTGCTCGTTAGTGCGCATGCGTGAGTACATGACATATTTTTAGCTCTTAGTGGGCGGTCAGCCTTCTGTGTCAGAGTCTTTATTGTGTGGTTGAGGCCTCGGTTATAACTCACACAGTTTGAACGTCACTTTCGAGGAACTCGTACAAAACCAATAAAAAAAATCCACACAGATGGTAAGCGATTACCGCCGCCCATGGACACCTGCAACACCAGTGGTGTCACAGTTGCGCTGCTTACCTTTTCACCCCCCCTTCCCCTGGGTTGGGCCTCCGGTACCCTCACTCACGCAGCGAAACACAGCGTATGCACTACTTCACGCCGGTTTTCTGTGAGGGCGTGGTATTACTCCGTTCGAGCCAGCCCATTCATGCATGTGGCTCTACCACTGTTAAAATCTATCTATTACACATTAACCCATGACCTGGCTATCCATAAAGCTCCACCATAGCATTGTGGTACTCCTGCGCAACTTGGTCTATTTAGCGATGCCTGGAGCTTCCCACTGTGCGCTTCGTGGTTGATCGACCGAGGTAATCCCGAGCATTAATCTTTCAGCTATTAGCTTATTATTCGCTTTCTTCCTAGAGTGTCAGATTCCAATGTTAAGATGTTATTGTTTACTTATTTTCTCGACATTTTCTCTGAGACAAAGGCAAATATTCCAGGTCAATACCCTCTCTTTGGACTCCATCTGAGCGTCCCAGACAGATCGAACTAACGCTCATCCAAATCCTGAATTTTGCGGATGTGGCCCACGCATCAGGTGGCTTATAATGAAACCGTCCCGCAACGAATGAGAATATACCTGTCGCATTCAAACAAAAGCGCTCACAGCGTGTATGAAAAGGAGGCGAATTCCGTTCGGTCGTAACGGCCGCTTCAAATTAGACCCTCTGGCTTAAAACGGCTTCGTAGACGGATTGCACCTTCATTTTACGGTAGACAGACATACACCGAACACTAAAAGCAGTTTATTTTATTGAAGGAGATCGCTTTCAGTTTGCTTTTAATAATGGTTTTTTTGCAAAACTTCACAAAACTTTTAAAAAACATTGCACCTGCCAAAAATGAAACTAGGTTTAAATTGATAAGAAGAGTGTGTAGAATAGAACAGTTACCAATTCACGAGATTCTTCAGACGATTTTATCTATCAATTGATTCCATGTCGAATATGTAGGTACCTCACCTACCTAAGCGCAAAAAATAACCCACCATGAACGTCTATGACGTAGAGAGGAGCAGGAAAGTATCGTAAATACAGGGAAAGTCGCAAATAATTGCGCAAGTTCGCAAAGTGTGATTTAGTTGGACGCTGCCTCCAATTTTGATGGTGGAGGAGCACCGCGGCGCCACGCGCGTCGCCGTTTCGGTCCCAAGCACGGCGCGTCGCTCGGCGCCATCGCGGCATCGCGCCCGCCAGCCAGACCGCTCCGCACGCAGTCCGCGAGCCACAGCGAACGGCGAGACGGCTCACTCCGCTCAACGCGTCCGAACGCGCCCCACCCGTTCATTGCCGATTTGACCGCAAGAGTGGATCGACGTACTCTTGGCACCGCGCCTTCCTATTTTAAATCGCCAACTTTTTTCCTTAGAAAGAACTTATCACAACTCAAAAGAGTTTATATTTTCAAAACAAAATACAACGAAACATTCACAATTAGACTCGGTTAACGAAACTACATAACATTTTCGCTCGGCGTCAAGTTAACTGCAATTTTAGACGACGACGATTTGCGAAGCGCAACTTGCTTTCAGTTTAATCACCTGTTTGGAAATTGTTTTCTAAATTTTAGAGATATTTACAAAGTTTTTCTCCGTGACGATTTCGACAATTTTTCTATAGACGTGGAGCGGAAAGAGATCGAAAATGTCGAAAAAACATCTTCACAATCAAGCTGCTATACCGTTAGCCCCGGCGGTGTTTAAGGTAAGATTTTTTTTTACTGCATTTGGCGATTGTGTTATTTATGTGCACACTTCGGTATTTTGCCGCCGGACGGTGCCTGTTGTAAATTTTAGGTGTGTACTTTATTATATGCTTTGCGATTACTTAGGAAACTAAACGTAAGATCTGCGTGGTATACGAGTTGCGTGGAACACGTTCCTAAAAATTCTTAATCGTAAACACTTTTCCATGGAAATAATACTTTGCTGATCTAGGGTACGTGTGCAAAATGCGTGACCTCAATGAAAAATGTCCGACTCATCGGAATGAAATTCAGTATTCGAGTATAACGCTTGTAATTTTCACGAGCATCAGTTACGTCATCTAGTGACGGAAAGTATTTTTTCCTTGACCGTTTCCTACCAGTTCCGCGCATAGTCGTAGCTCGTAAATCATTGCATCATGCAGGCAGCTCACAATCTCTTCTTTAGTTAGTCGAACGCTGTGCGACGCCTGAAACCGCCTACGCTTGAGCCAGGGCTGAACCCTGCCGTGTGACCGCTGCTTTACAGCGAGAGCGGGTGCGCTTCCGTACTAATTGTGTTACTTTTACAATACAGTAGGTACTGTATTGAAAAAATCAACAATTTGGTGATTTAATTTACCTTACAGCTCGTGTAAGCTGTTTCAGGCCATATTCTTAAGTTTTGCAATAAATAATAGAGTTCTAATTTCTACTTAAAAATTAGTAAGGAAAGTTTGGTAGCGGAACGTTTAAAAGGGCATTCCAAAATGTGCCTGCTATAATACCTAATCTTACGAGGATTATTTTTATTTTTTATGCGGTCATTTGTTTACAAAACATGACGTCAGAACAATGTAGCCTCAAATTATGTTTGACCATCAAGTAAATTTTTACAGTATAGTAAAGTTAAGCTTTCTCCTAATATGGACAACTCGTGATCGTCCGGTTGTAAAGATTAATAGATACCTACATCCATTGTTTGAACTAGTTTTGGTCGCTTTCAGGACTTTAATATCCAAGAAGTATGTAGGCATAACGCAGTATGAAAATATTTAAGTCAGAATTAATAAACTTTTTGTCAAAAATAGCCCCAAGTAGACGTTTTTAACGTTTTTAATATATTATCTTGAATTATTTTGATTAATTAGATTTTTCATAATGTGTCTATTGAACAGCCTTTTGTACATTATGTTCCGTTGTTCAATTATAAGTTGGTAGAAGATGTGCCCTTCAATTCATTACAAAAAGTTGGACTTTGTATTACCTTATAGTTAGTTCCTACTTAAAAACATTAGGTACAAATGTACCCAAGGTATTTAATACCTTCTGCTTTAATAAAAGACTCAGACCAATTATTGAAATCGTGTGATACCTAGCTAAACAGATTTTTTAGTTCTTACCTAAGTGTATAAAATTGATAAAATTAATGAAGTGTTCAAGTAAGTGTTCAAGTAAGTAACAGTATCTTTCTAAATTTCTAATAAGTAGATATAGATGTCTGCGACGACCCGTAACAATGTCTCTCAATTTATGTAACAAGTTCCTGTTAGAGCCCTAGAATTTGAATACCCAATAAAATAAAGACGCCACTTGCCACGAATGGCCGAACAACTTTGCACCTTAGTCATGTTTGCATAAGATTAATCTTTTTAATCAAACGCTCCTGGCTTCCATTTACGTGGGCGATTCAGTTAAACATCCAGGACATAACCCATTTGCTAAAATGGTAGGTAGGCTAAAGACAAACATAACACAGTTAATTTTTATTGCTCAGGCTGGAGATACAAATCTTAGAGATACGTCCAACAAAGTCATTAGGCGGCTATCGCAGTAATGGCGGTGTTTCAAAACGTAAAAACATCATAGGGTTTCTCAGAATTGTGTCCGTTGTAAAAAATGGAGGACCAAAAGAATAGAATCGACGTTTCTTGGTCACTGTTCATTGAGCAGTGAAAAAGGTACTGGCCAGTGAAAGGGATACGATAAGTAGGCTCAAATTTTTAATAGCCCAGTACAGTTTCACCTGATTACTTAGTTTCTTTCTCTGCTTAATCAAACAAGAGCAACTCTTTTAGAAAAAATAAGTAACACGTGCTTTTATATTTACACATTTTTAAGAAATATCTTCAGTAGAAGATTCACTGTCAGTAGGTCTCAGAGACAGCAAAGTTCCATTCCTTTTATAACAAACAAAACAATGATAAATAATTAAGTTCGTACTTATGTGTTTGTCTCATTCAATCAATCAGCAACGTACTTTCAGCAGAGGTCAAGGGCACACCACTTGACCACTGAAAGTACGCCTCTTTCAGGCTGCGCTACATTTTTATCCCAATTCAATAGTAATACGTATGCGCCTACCTTGATATTATTTTAACTAGAGTATTAATAACACAACTAACCCCTTACCTATTACAAAACGTGGTCTAAAATTAGTCTTGGTATGAGTGAAGTATAAGTGACAGCATCATTTTTAAATTCTGACTAACTTTAGTCTTCATTTCGTAACAAGAGGATACTTGTTTAACACTATAAGTAACAAACAATCATACTTATAATTTTTACAAATCAGATAAAAACACGACCTTTTAAACATAAGAAGTTTTTGAGGGACTAGTGGTTTTGTGGGTAATGGACTCTCCTTAATTATACCTACCTACTCGATCGCAATTTAGGAAAATTTTCCAATGACTACGTAATATTAGGGATTCCCTCCATTTGTTTAAAGTTAGAACTCTGAATCATCATAATTAGTAGTAGTAGGTATACAAGTACTTATCTATTTTATTTAATGAGTATACTATTCGAGATGTAATTGCTTGAGTAACTAATCCCTAGATAGCTTCTCATAATTAAGAGCGTTGCTTTTTTCGGTGGAGCATCAGCTGACTCCATTCTGCCCTCAACTCCTTTAAGCTCTTTTTCCTTTACTTGTTGAATATTATTCCTTTTTAGACTTCCTCTTCCCTGTCTACCTTCCACTTTCTCTTCCAATATTGTTTTATGGCACATCGTGTCCTAACCTTCTTCCTCGTCTACATTCATAGATAGGACATAATGCTCCTAAAATTACAATACATGTAACCGATAGATATTTTTACCATAGTTATTCCTGTTGGTTTCAGTTACAGATTGATTTGGTTTCCTTAGTTATTTTATTTTTGTTCCGTGATGAAGTTTTCATTGTCTAATAATGAATTATTTCTAAGTTTTAATTTTTTTTAATCTTCATAGTTTAAAAATACGGATCAAAACCGCCAAAAATTTTGTTTTAATTGGTTTTACTTGCCCTTTATACTCGTATATCCATTCTAGATATATACCATTAAACAGTATTGACCAGACTGTTGAAGTTCGAGGCGCCAGTGACGCAAAAGTACTTTAAAACTGTTATTAGGATGATTCACGCTTTGATTTGGTACTTCGGGAGATAAGCTAATTGCAAGCTTGATAAAAGATACGAACTGTAAAACATGAAAAGTTCACTTAAGTAGAAGTTAATCTGTTCTGAGTAGGTAAATTGTCCATGAGAAATTTGTAGATATCATAGCAAAACTACTAGGAACAGCACCTAGAGTGTAAAATATTATCTTAAATGTCATTCCTACCTGTATCAGTATCAATAGTAGGCAAACAGAAGGATAGCCCGTATGTATTTGTAGTTTACATGCAAAACTCATAGACGTCTTTGAATCACTCGTATTTGAATGACAAACGAATTAGGATGTACAATGTGCAAACGCTGTGCCACAACTTTTTTGGAATATTGAATTTGGTTCGGTCTCGGTGGAACAATAAAAAAGGTTTTATTGTGAATATTTTTAGTAGTTAACACCTAACAAGCACTGATACGTAAAACAGCATCTCAGCAGTCGTTAGAAAACTTATACGAGAAGGTTATATAGCTGACCCCATTGAATGATCTACCTAAGTAGTTACATTTAGCCTTGAAGCTATCCTTCATCGTCTGTCTCCCCTGTAGCCTTATATAACAAATTAATCATTGTTCTTCTTTGTTGTGTAATTACTACGTAAACTTGTATTTATATTACAGATGAACACTACACTATTGAAACAGTGTGGTACTCAGGCACATTGCAACCGCTAGATATACTGAGTCGTATTGTAACATGAATGGTGTGACATATCAAGTAGTTTAGACATTTTAAAACGGTGGACTATGTGGAGCAGAATAAGTTAATTCAACAAAGTTATCACCGCGCATTTGACAAAGTTAAAAATTTGACGAGTGATGGGGTTATAACTTAGAGCATTTAATGCTCTAAGGGTTATAAGCGGCAATCGTGACAATGTAGTCAAAGAATTTATCATCACTTAGCCAAAGGTACACAGTCATTCCTAATATGCTCTTATCAAAGTAGTTATCTAGGAAACAGTATTACCGTCAATTATAAATAATTATCTACAAGAGTTTATTTCCTTGTTGACCACCACCTATAATCGGACCTTCTCCCCTCTTCTACGTCAGAACAGTTTTGTAGAGCGTAAACTCATAAACATTTTACAACATCTCATGATTCGGCAACTTTCCTACTTTCATTTTGCCCTGTTCTCGAACTTTTTACAAGGCTTCTTTTTGTGAAAAAAAGGAATGAATACAATATCCGGGAATAGCGAAATTTCGTATGGATACTTGTACTATTATGTATTCTGTGGTATGGAATAGTCCGCAAATACCCACCGGTTTTTTGCAGTTTTCCATAAAAGAGTTCAATATTTCAAGAATTTTAAGGATCTATACTTACCTACTTAATAAAATATACGTAAATAATTTCCTGATTGCATTTGACAGCTGCTCTATAACAAAGAGTTACCAATACATATAAGGGGTTAATTTCTCTTACAAACCCGTTTAAATATTAGGTCAGGGGGAAGTTCCACAGAATAACATTGCATCAAAACCAGTTTGCTTTAGTATTTAAAACGCAATCTAGCTCGCTCAAGACGACAATTTTATTTCGAGAGACGAGAATACGTAACCCCTGATTTTAAATAAAACGTGTTATGGACTTTCTCCCTGAGCTTATCACGTTTTGTTTTAACGAAGTGGTAACGAAGAGGATGTTTTGTTCAGTTTAGAATTTTTCATGTTTTGTTTTTTCTAAGTTTTAGGTTTCAGGTAAGTACATACATAGATAGTAGGTACATACCTGAATAACCATACTGAAAAGTAACATAGTCGCGAAGCTAAACAGTAATTTTATTAAAATTTCAAATGCTTGCTTTGGATACCGTTAACTTTGAGACTACAAATTTCTTTATACCTAAAAAGAACCCGAAACTGCCGAAACAGCCTAACTATAATATACCAGTGTAGGAATAAGAGTTATGCGCGAATATTAAAATCAGTGAAATGTAACTCAGCCCGTTTTTAAGACGATATTTTCACATTCATACGCCACGCGAGCTGCAAATTCTGTGGACGATTTTAGATCGTAAGATTAACTCCAAAATAACTTGACTTTGAGAACAAAGTGGGGCAATTATTTAGATATCATAATCCGCTTGGGGCTTTGACTGCGTGAAGTCAGAAGTAATTACTTTTTATTGATGCTGTAAGTTGTATAGATTTGCAGCGCAGAAACTATTTAAAATTTCAATGAAATTTTGGGATTTAATGTTTGATGGTTCGTTATATTTTTGTGTATTCGGGTTCCATGTACGGCATGTATTTAACTTGTGAATACTTGAAACGGTTGGGACGATGATTGATTATGTGTGACCATTATCCGGTAAGTCTGGATCCGCTACCTAAGATAACATGGGATTAGCTTCATAGTCTACCAGACTCACCAAACTCTGGATTTAAATCCAAGCGTGCCCTGGGTTCTGAACCGATGGCTTTAGACACACATGAGAAAAACCTGCCGGGATGATGAAGATAAACCATCTTTATTAGCAATAAATCTTTAAACGTTATTTATCATCGCCGTTGCGAGTAAACCACTAAATTCGATATAACATGTAGGTATAGGTAGTTTTATAGATAGCAATCAGAGCAATTTATTTTTCTCAGTGGGAGTGTATTTTGCTACAGAATATTGTTTTAGTGAATTCCTTCGGACGCGTATAAGAAATTTATTATTCTTTCCATTCGGACTTTTACCTATAATTCTTGCACGAACTTCACATGACGTGCGAGTTACGGTACGGATCATGTTTCTTTAATTTTAAAACATACGACGCCGTTGCACGTCTTCAATAACTTTTCAAACTGGTTTCATAAACATTTCGACCATGTAGGACGATTCGTGTGGATAGATGTCTTTTTCATTTTGTTTAAACTGTAACTGTACATTTTTTGGATGGTGGATTTGGATGTAACTACATACACCGTTAAATTTAAACTTTTTTCAAACTTGTAAATTTTTTCTTTTTCAATATTGGTTTCCTATTAATAATGGTAATTGTTATAAGGGTAAACACCCCGTGATCTCAGGTTCCTGTTTTCGATACCCGGGTCGAGCAAAAAATTGTATTTAATTTTTTTCGAACATAGCTCGAGTTTGTTATCAGCAATCTGCATAGAGTAGCAATGGCTTGATTTCTACGATGGAGGCCTTTGTCCTGCCGTGGGACAGTATACATACAGTGCATAGGCTGATACTTTACATAATGGTATTACTGTACGAGTAATTAGATCTTACACGGCGGTTGATGCATTTACCCGCACATGCGTACGAGTTTGCTCAACTACCCGCGGCGTGTCACGCGTAACCATTCCTTCGCACCGTTAACTGCTCTTGTAATTTATAAATAACATTAAATTCACGTGTCAATAATTCGCCACGGTGTCGTGTGCATGCGCATTGTCCGGCCCGTGTAAGGCGACCCTTGTTATACTTCGTCTCGACAATAGCTATTGGTTCTAAGGAAAATCTATCCACAAACAATGCGAAGTAACTGAATCGTTGAAATAATTGGTTATGCCGGTTTCCTCCATAAGACAACAGCATGAGGATACTGATTCTGAAAATATGGTTGTTGATAAATAGTTCAACGTGATCCATTTTAATATTGTAGTATCAGAATTATGTATTACTACTTCATGTATGTAAACTAAGTACATTCAGCGTCAAAAGTCTATTGATTAGGTAATTTGTGGACGGATATGTCAGTTTGTTTATATTTAATTTGACTAGAAGAGCGTGCATTGTGCTAATATTGTGTGTTCCTAAACCAAAAATATATTTATCTTCTACAAAAGCTTTGATGTGTTTATTCCAGGTAACTATTGTGTCATGTTTGAAAATTTTGTTTCACAAATCTATATTGATACGAAGTTCAGTGAACACTGCCCTTGCACAGATTTCGGCCTCTAGTTTTACTGAAGCGTGTAGCCGAGACCGGCGCCGGCGCAGCCGCGATTCATGCCGCGGCCTCGCACGAAGAGTGTAGAGGAGCGGTCGCGACCGCGGACAGCTTCGCTCACTCATCGGCTTATAAATTCTACCAACGTCCACGTGCGGGCACTGTGACTCTTACCGCGCATACAAATAAGGCCATTTTTGCAATGAAATGCTGAAACATTGGTTGGTACAAGTTATACGAGTAAGGCGCTTAGGCAATGGAAATTTCCACTGTGCTTCGGTCGCCGCCACCGCGCCCGCCCCGCGTCCCTCCCCGCGCGCATACCCGAATGCCATTCTCATGGCAAGGCGCTCCCCATGTTTGTTCCTTGAGGTAGCATCCATTCAGACACAGCGCTCCCGCTTGAGCCTGTTCTCCGCACCGCTCATGAATAGGAGGCTATTGAAAGTAAAAAAAAAAACACTTTTGTAAGCAGAAAGGTTACGCAACACTTGTAAGCTCCAGAGTAGGCGCGCCGCATTTAAGGTTTTTTGTAGTTCTGGGAACTACCTATCTGTCCATTTCAATTAAATTATTTAGTGGCTCCAATAACTGTGCGGCGCTATAGCTGCTTAAAACTTGAAGCAAAAAAAAAGAAACAGCCCGACTGTAGAGAATCCTCACATAGCAAGTATGTCTTGCTTTGTCTTTTGTATTCGCTGTTACCTGCGCCTCGACAACAATGAGCTTTCGAATTTTCCAGAAACTGCGTGCTTGATACCTTTCGTATTCAATTGATTTATAAATATTTTATGTTTAAACTGTTCTTAGTCTTTCTGAGCATTTAAACGTTTTTTAAGGATATTTTCGTTTATATTACTGGACATACTATCGGGTTGTATGGTGAATACAAATAAAAGTAGGTCTTAAAAGATCGCCTCTCATTGCAATTTTGATTTTGAAGGTTGTTAAAGTAGTTTAAGGCCATCATTGTTTGCCAACTTCTTATAACAATTCAATAGGAGTAGGCAACTGTGGGTGGCAGGCGATCACCTACATGGCTTTCACGCCTATTGTTTTAGTTGCACTTCAAATACTAATGACGTGGTACTTGTAGGAGACGTGTCCAAATAATACTCGCAGCCCGCTTGAATTGAGTACGTCGGCCTTTGACAAAACCTTGGGTATTACACCCCAGCCCTACTTAGTCCAATATTTGTTCACATACCACCAACATTTGAGCGCCAATATCGTGGTGTGTGTATGCAAAATCTATTGTACAGAACAGGAATACCTGAGAAGAAAAGAACGCAAACACTGCGGCCCACAAAGAGAACCTAAGTAGATCAATGGTACCCCACAAAAGATTAAGTAGATTTTGTTATCGCTCTATGAACAGAGCTTTTAGCTCTTAGTTTTAAAAAGATTTCAATAACCAAGTGAATAGATCGTACCTATTTATCTTTTTTGTGTTCTTTTCTCGCTCTCTATTCGTAGTTCAAAACTCTTTTTTTGTTTTTATGGCTCCGGTTTCCATCTGTCCTCAGCGTAACTCAGAGACTCTTTGTACTGGCGAGATGTAATTTTGCATAAATGTACATAAGTATTACGCCAAAAAAGTAGTTAACTTCGGAAACCTACATTGTGCGTGACAAGACGCACACTTTCGCCAGTTTCTAATAGCTCTTAACAACACAATGTTGTGTAGTTGCTTGATAACTTAAAAATAAACTAAACACTTATTGCACAATATTAGGTAGTTACTACAATTTTCGCTTACTTACCTTTTAACTTGGGCAGCTTACCTTTTGATATCTGAGTCTAAGTATCTAGTAAGTAGATATTTCCTGAGTTGCTTTATTATCACCTATTAGTTTGTTATTACCTTTGTCGGCTCTATGTTATTTTAGAAGCTAAATAAGCGTTAATTGATACATACTCAAATGCGAATCTTTAAAATTGCGAACTCTAGTATAGATAGGTAGTAAGTAAGTACCTAGTAACAACTCTAATAAACTAGAAAAAAAAATTCAAGCGTCAAAGAAGACAAGTTCCGTCGTTACATGTAAAAAAATCGTTAACATAGGTAGTTCTGTTATTTTCCGATCTATCTATTGTATATTATACGCGTGTGCCTAAATTATTAACAATTATAATATGTTAAAAAGTAACACTCAAAATAAAATAAAATTCAAGAACATCTGTCCTGTGGGGGTATTTTCAGTTAGTAAGGTACAGACCTACAATTTTTACTAAAAGCTGTTGTAGAATTATAACACTTCTCTGCGCGAGTATTCGTGTATGTATCATTTATTGGAATAGTAAACATGTAAATTCTCGTTACAGATAAATTCCTGAATTTAAGAAAAATTACAACGTAAAAACATGACTCATCCTGAAGTTTCAGGAAATTCGTCTGAAATATTTTACGTATCTTGATAAAATTATCTCCTCGGAAGAGATGCTCTATCATGATAAGACTAAAATACAAAATGACGTGTTCAGATTTACACAAAAAGGTGATAACTTATAACAAAGCTCCTATTTATAGCTACTATAGAGCGGAAGTATAATTTGCATGGCGTTGTTTTACACAATGTATGGCTGTATTGTAAGCATTCATTAACGGTACAACTTTGTGTGGTTTCAGTAAAATGTAGCTTATTTTTGGAATCATCCAGTTAAATATAGTTTGGATTATTGTAGCGCATCTGTTTGACTAAGGCCCGATTTTAATCCAAGCAAACATCTTCGGTATAAGGCTGTGAGTCGTATGGTGTGACAGCGTTGTACCATGGATAAAAATAAAGATTGGTCAAATCGGGTCCAAATAGGATCCGTAAATTATCTGTAATTTTGTAATAGCTTAAGATCCCACTGTTAAATTCTGCTGGGATCTTAATTGTTTTATGTAACGTGATCTCGGGGTTCGATTCCCGGGTCGAGAAAAAAGTAAGTGTGTTTTGAATTATTCAAGCTCGGGTTTGTGATCACCAATCCGCATTAGGCAAAAGCATGGTTATTAAAACTAATCCCATCATAGTAGTGATGACTACATTTCTATGATGGAGGCTTACCCTGCAGTGGGACACTAGTATTTAATAGACTGGAGGCTTTTATTCTGTCTTTGAAATTCCAGCCCAATAGAGGGATAGTTCTTCGCCCCAGGCAGCCTATACCCACAGCTACAATCCGTTGTAACGATTGTGAACCGCATTTCACCATAAACCGATATCACATGCTCGAGAGCGATTCATCGATACTATCGTAGCACGCACGGCGATAAGATAGCAACAGCCATGTCCTTGATTTGGCTCCGCGTGGGTAATTAGCTATTCATACGCGTGGTGTTAACCATGTACCATGACCGGACTTGGTGCGATACAAAGAGAAAGTACAGACGGCGTCAGGTTGAGCTTACTCCCATAGTGCAAGGCACTGAAGGACATAAGGACGGTCCAAAGTGACGTGACGACGTGTGTACACCTCAACTTGCGGATAATTATGACATGACAGTGCTTAAACTGTTCAAACATGCGAAATTTATAGGATATGCTAATGCTAATACATACTACCTAACCTCTTCGCTTGTCTGTAGCGCGTCCGGTCCCGTAAAGAGACTTTGTAGTAGGTAGGTAAGTAGCTCTCAAGTGCGGCTAACGCGCTATCATTGGCCAGCTCTGACTGGTAGAAGGTCTATACTAGTCCGCTGCAAATTTGCGACCCGCTATATCATCCCGCTGTGTTGGACACAACTTTTAAAAAAATCTGGTATTCTATCATAAATATTACCTACTAGCGGCCGCCCGCGACTTCGTCCGCGTGGACTTTTTACCCCATTTTAACCCCTTACAACCCCCTTTTCGTGTGTTCGTTTTGGCGTGAAAGAGTAACAGACAGACAGACAGACAGAGTTAATTTCACATTTATAATATTAGTTAGCATATGGCAGGGTAGACGAACATAGCCATGATTCGAAAAAGCTCATAGTTACTTCTTATTATTTAATACTTAGTCGGTTAGAACCCTTCACTTTTCTACTGCAATCTTTCACTAGCATCGCTAAATTCATGGGGTGTATCATGATTCGTGATAAAGTCTAATCAAAAGCGGAGCCAGTGGCCGCACCCTCTGCCCACTTGGGCACAGTAGTAGGTGACGTGTGTTTGTCGCAATTCGATCCGACAATATCGTTAATATTTGGGCTTTTCGGCTAATTAAGTAATTGTTTTACTGTCTGTTGCCTGCCGGCTAGCACGTGACCTTTCTCTCATGAAGAACGTCACTCTTTTGACGAGTAGTATCCATTACCCCATGTCGGAGTTTCATATTTCGTGCCACGCCAAGACCACGCCTTGTTTTGTTTGTTGTTATTTCCTTTTTGGCCTACATGTTCCCCTTTTTCCCATGGAGTATGACATGTGACCTAGAAACTCCAAAATATGACAAACAAAAGGAGTGTCGTCTGGCCCTTAGTGTACCTTTGTATTTACCGTAAATTGATTCTTAGATATTTGGGTCGAGAGAAAGAGGCATGTACTTTACTCCTATCTACTAGGTAATTGCGGAAACACATATTATCATATTGTATGTATGTACATGCACAGAATAGCCCGAAATTCAACCCTACACACCAGAGGATGGGAATGTTCAGGAAAAAAACAACAACCTATGTTTATTTTGTTTACCTACTCTTTATGATTAAATTCTATTACTACGACTACAATATTCAATTAGTACCTATCAGCAAGCTTAAAATCAGGTACTGCCACAGTCTAAAAGTACTGCGCCTCAGAGAAAAAAAATGATGCTTAATGTAAATTATTATATTTAATAGTATTCATAAAATCACATGGTGTATTAATAAACCGAAATCTATTTATTGATCTTATTTTAACAGCTTTACAGTCCAGGTTAGAATAAAGTAGTTGAGGCACGTTAATGCTTCCTTGCGTGCCATGCGCAAGAGCAATCTCTCAAAACAATCCTCTGTTGACACTCCATGTTGACCAACACATACATGAAAACTATACATGGAATAAAGTGGACTGTATCGATAACCAGATTTATATTAAGTATGAGTATAACTGCGAAAACTAATATCTATCAGTGGGTAATCACAAAATCTTCTATAATAATATTATTATGTAGATGTAAGTATGTAGTATCTATAGCATTTTATTCAGTCCTAACCGCGGGATGTTCCGGGTTTGATTACCGGTCGTGTATAATATTTCATATAATATTTATACCGTACACGTGGATGCGATGTTACGTCTTATCAAAGTAGAAACTTATATGTAATATAGGAAATAAACAAACGTAGGTACGTATTGCCCGAATTATGTGTAAGCATTGTGTACATAGATAAGGTATCAAAGGGCTTACTAATACAAAATCAGACAACGTCTGGTATCGATCTATCGTAGATAACGTTAGCGCCATGTGTTTGGGTTCCTTCGGAGATACAGCTACTATCAAAGTACGCGAAACTGTCAAATTATTCAATCGACTTTCAACTTACTGTTATACACATTAGGTTGAAAATCAATTGAGGAAATTTGACAGGTTGTGGTAACCTGATGTACTTATGGCCGTCTGTACTTAAACCACGAGGTTTTCATTTCGGGAAGATTAG
This sequence comes from Cnaphalocrocis medinalis, assembly GCA_014851415.1. Classification (NCBI taxonomy): domain Eukaryota; kingdom Metazoa; phylum Arthropoda; class Insecta; order Lepidoptera; family Crambidae; genus Cnaphalocrocis; species Cnaphalocrocis medinalis. Next base: position 766,700 of record CM026273.1, on the reverse strand, counting down.
ACCTGGGACCTTGCTGACTAATTAAAAAAAATATGGAAAAAGGAAACAAAACGAATTACACTTTCAATGAATGTCAACCTACAGGAGAGCGAATCTTCATGTTAACGTCGACGCGTGGCGCCCCTATTGCTTTGGCGCCTCTGTGCGCCGCACGTTACACTTCGCACACAGGGTGCAGCGGGGCCCTGAGTTGCATTATGTTTTTGGACTTGACTTTTTGTTTCTATTACTTTTTGCATCAGAATACTCGTCGAATCTGTAGCTGGCTTATTACCAGAAAGCCACAATTTGGGTGTCTTTAGGTCGAGAGTGAAAAGCTTCTTCTGGGAAAGCACGCTACATCTTAGACCTTATTGTCACTCTACATCGGGTGAGATGAGGTCAAGTGCAAACCCATCCATACTAATATTATAAATGCGAAAGTAACTCTGTCTGTCTGTCTGTCTGTTACTCTTTCACGCCAAAACTACTCAACGGATTTAAATGTACAGATAATCTAGACCCTGAGAAAGAACATAGGCTACTTTTTATTGCGAAAAGGGGGTTGTAAGGGGTTGAAAGGGGGGTAAAAAGTTACTTTTCCACGCGGACGAAGTCGCGGGCGGCCGCTAGTTTAATATATAAAAAAAATAAAGCCGTGTGAAAGGTCCTACTGGCGCTACAATTCCAACGTTAGATCATTACGAATGCGTGCCACATTAAGGCAATACCGACACACGATCCGGTTAGAAGCAGTTTCCTTACCGGTCGAAGGTGGTTATCGCGACGTATGTGACCACTGTGCAAGTTTATAAATACTTTTATTGTATTGAGAAAGTTTGCAATTAGATCACGTATGATTCAGTTGTTACGAAACTGATCGCACTCGTGGGTTCAACCGGCGCGAATCTTACTTACTTTTATAGAAAAAATAAACGTGTCTTACTGCCGCATTTAGAGACGTTATTTAACCTTAATGCTGATTATCTTAATAATGGATAGTTTTTATGTCTATTAAAATAAAGGTCAATATTTTACTTTATTGACGATTACGGTTTAATTAACGTCTCTCATACCTAGTGGCAATTATACTTTCCACTCCAATAAGTAAGCACCTTTTAGCGCGAAACGAAAATCTATTAATGTTGTCTACCTACTGTAATAATAAATTCCTAATTGTTCAATAAATAAAATATTATGCTTAAACAGATATTTTGTAATAAAAAGATAAATTAATATCAAAATTTCATTCAAATAGCTACGTAAACGTTACATTGAAATACCTTAAAAGCATTAAGTTCTATAATATTTTGTGCAAAAAGAGTAGGTATCTATCTATCTATTAAGAAATCTATTTTAAATCTAAGTTCCTAATTTAGCAACCATCAATAACTGAGCCAATTGACTTTGAAAACTAATGTCAACGAGAGACGTCGTATGAAATAGCATTGCGAAAAAAACATTTTAATGATCATGTTATGATTATGATGACAGTTCATTTAATGTCTCAATTAAAGATTGGTTGTCGAGTCAACATCCCTCGGTATCGGGTGGTATCGGTGTACGGTTTCTTGTTATGACTTTGGCCAGACTCCGACAGACAGACTGATTCAAGTTCATTCAAATTATGTCCATGGACTTATCATACTTGAGACATCCGTCTCCAAATGTTTCAGTTGTTTTGCTTCAAAGACAGTGTTCAATGAACGATCGCTTACGAGAAACCATAACATTGCTGGCCAGGTGTACAATAGGGCAATAATGCTTTACGAATAGCAAGAACTGTAATGCAATCTTGCGATGGATTTGATTACGAGAACGGTATGTTTCAGACTGTTGTAGATACTGATTGAGTGCCAGATTTACAAGCCAGTTCATGACATTTAATTTGCCCCACGTAGTTCAGTAGTTTACCTACCTACTTGGTTGGAGCGATAGGAAGTGACAAAAAAATCCGTCCAATACAAGCACAAAAAAATCCGTTTCCTTGAAAAAAAATCTTTTGAGTAAAACGTGCTATCTTTGAGGCTTTAGGTTTAGTTTCGCTCCAGAGCGCCCAATAATGTTTCAACCTGAATACGGATAAGAAGTATACCTATTTGTTAGCTATGTGTAACGAGATTACACCTAACAACTTATTAACCGAAAAAAAGTCGCCAGTTACCTACGCAGTTAACTACTATTGAGATTTTTTCTTTGCATTCATCTGTCATTTAAACTCTTACTAACTTTAGGTAACTTTGTGCACTTGGAGAATATCTATATTGTAAGAAGTAGTACGTAGATGGTAGGCACGTCCTATCTCAATCACAGATACGGTACCTAACGCATTCTAGCATTAATGTCGAAGCCGCGTACTTTCACGTTCAAGCCGCAGAATATCATACAGAAGGTAACGTCATACGAATTGCTCACTTATGCAACTTAAGATAAGGCACATATTGTTTAAAGTAGGTAGAATCATATTTAGACTAAGACTTTGAGTCTACTTTGACTCATTCGCACCACTGCCTAAAAATGGTGATGAATAAACCGAAGAGGCCAAGGTCAACAAACTATACCTGACTGAAACTTTTCCACTTACCATATTCTATGGTGTAATTAAATTATAACTACAAAATGTACTTCTCGCGAACTGCGCTTTATCGCTAACGCATAAAGTTAATGTTCCGTGCCCGTTTCGCGTGTAGGTTAATGGACTTTCGTCCCTGAAAATAGAGTTCATTTTTAGTTGTGGGAAGAGAGCTATCGCTGGATTTAAAATCGTTTGGTGTATGACTTGTGGAGGTTCGCCGTGGCCTGCGCACGCGGCTCGCACGAGGATCTCGCGTGTTGTGAGGCTGTGTTCACACGTGCGTCACAAAATATGTGCGTGCGTACCATTATTAAGTACAACTGAAAAGTGCAAATCGTAGAATCCAACCTGAATGCACTAACTGTCACCAAAAACTTTTGATATAAATGGTTGCAATTCTGAGGAAATAAATTTTAAACTCAGGAAAATAAAGTACCTATTTTAAATTTTATAATATTACTATTAATATATTACTCTCAATATTACTGACACAGTTCTCAAGATTAAAAAAAAATGTAGTTCAGTAACAATCTTGCACAAGTCTAGTCAATTTTGGTACCAGTGCCTCGTCGCCCTAACAACCTCCCGCCACAAACTCCCGCGCCGGAATCTTTACGGTTATTCTCAAATCACACTCCATGCGTCTGCGCATTCTAGTCATGCCTACATACATAGGTAGGTAGGTACTCATAGTTTACGTAAATATGCGGTTGTATCACGCCCATCTCTGATCTACAAATCTTAAGATTTATTGATTTGATGTTGCACGAAAATATGAAGTTTTGCCATTGGACACATTCACATAGTTATGTTTTAGTGAAAAAATCTTAGTTTTTTTTATTTTACCAACCAACTGTAATGAGCGTCATCCAAAATATCACGTTATGAAAGTCCAATTGAACAAAATAACACACGAGCACCACGGTTACAACTAAAGGGGTTCTCCCCTCTAGGTAATGGGGGCACCGCTGCTCAAAACATGTGCTAGGCACCCTAACCTAATACTTGCCCGAAAACTCTTGACCTAAGCGCCATGACTCACTTCCAAGGGGACTTTCATAGGGGTGCATAAATTAAAATACGTATTTGCCTGAACACTAATTAAGAAAATATTTTTACCAATCCTCTGTTACCTATTCTTTTTTAGTAAGGAATGTAAGTGCAATATTATATCAGTTTTTGTCGATGTCAAAAATACGAGCCGTGTGATGCGTATTTATTTCGGAATGACCAAACAATGTATTCGGCTACTTCAAAATAGCGTTTTCGGCGTACTTCGTCTTTCAATAATGAAAAGTTATTAATATTTATTATGTCTGAGTCTAAATAAAGTTTTAGTAGATATATCAGTTGCAATAGGTCCCTACGCATTCATAATAATGAAAGACGTTTTATTGCCTTATCACATAGCAACTCCGTGATTCCGGACTCATGTAAAGAAGTTTCCAATGTATTACATTGCATTACATTATTTAACTGTATAAAGTTAATTTATGATAACTTCACGTTATATGTTAAAGACATGTAGAGTCAGCCAGTACAGTCCGTCTAGTATAAATATAGGTAATATCGTATACTTCTTGAAGTTAATGTTTATTAGTATTTTTTACCTGTAAGTGCCGTCACTTATAGGTTAAAAGCTGTGTTTAAAAAAAAACTTTAGGATACACTTGTGGCAAAGATTATATAATAACTAGTGACTTAACTTAGGCCGGTAGATGGCTCTGGAATAAAAGTCTTGAGTTCAACTACTTATGATATTGGCTTCTTTATAATTAGTATAGATAGTTAGAGATCTTCCTTTATATGAATAGATCTTTATGATTTTGTCTGTCATCATGTTACGAACATTAAATATATCCTGCCTCCTAACGTGCATAAAAGCATAAGTAACTATATGCTTTGGAAAGTTTTATTAATGATTTGAAATTACCTTATGTACTTAAGTGTATTTTACATGCCAATAAAGATAATCTAGCTCAATTTATGATCAGTGTAAAACGAAATGTATCCCATAATTTGCGAAAGTAGATAGATGCAAATGCAATTACTGTAAGTGCAGCTGATAATGTTCTCTGGGTGGTTATTTTCACTCCCATAGGACCTTGTATGCAGGCATCTCGTGGACACGTTGAAGAGTACTTACTTTGAACTATCACAATTACGTCATCAAGGCATAAACAATAATGTATCTTTCTTACTAAAGATATCAACGACATTTAATCCGGATATACGAGTAGTCAAAGTTACATAATTTTATCCAATTTTGATCTAAGGCTGACCTATAGTTTGAGAAGTCTATTTTTGTCTTGATTGTAGTTAAAAAAATATTATCATATTTAAGATTATAGTGTATCCTATTTATGTAAATTAGTTTACCAATTTTTACTGTCTCGAGTTCGGGAAAACCCTGGAGCCACTGGTCCTGCGCCCGATCCCTCTGTGGCTAAGAAACATTAGTGCACTTGTGTTCACTTACACACTTGTGCACTATTGTAATGTATATCTTGCGTACGTGGCTGATTGTTCAGATGGGTCGAACGGAATTTGCCAGATGATTGCAATATTTATATAATTCATGGTTGTCGATATGGAATTTGACAGAGTTTGACCTATTCAAGTTTCTTCATATATCCGAAGACGTACGAACGAATAGTTTTGAATATAGCTATTCGTGTCAAGGTTTCGGGATTTCGTGAATAAGATGTTTCAGATCTTTCTAGCAAGACTCATTCATCATTTCATGAATAGAAGTACCTAAAGAAAAAACTACTTACTCACGTACTGTCCTAGATTCTGTTATATCAGAAATAGTTTTCCTACGTTAGATCCATCAATTATGTACTCAAACAATAGTTATTTATACTTACACGTATACAAAGTAGGAAGTAAACATATTTCGGTTTTAAATTACCATTGAAATGTAAGGTTAGTTGTTAGTGACGATATTGGTAGAGACTTAAGTACTTATTCTCTACAAAATATATTATGAACAATTTAAACTAGGTAAAAAAAATTAAAAACGGGCGTCATTACCCGATTTTGGGTTTGGGTTTTGACGACTTACTTTTTATGATCTATCTTAAGACCCGTGTTATAAGAAATCAATACGACTGGTTTAAAAAGTGTGAGCTGCTGCCTAGTTAGGTGGGAAATTCTCGTGCTGCGTTCTTTATAGATTTCATACATTCGTCCATACAAATTTCTCATTCGACTTCAATGTCGAGTGCACGAGAATTTCCCCCAGTAGGCAGTTACTCGGCTAGTCATGCTATCGAGACGATAGTTTATAGCTCGCACGTGCGAGTTACACGTTAGTGACGTCCAAACAGTGCGAGTTATTACAATACAGTTAGTTACTCGACTCGACTCGTGCTTCAATGAATACCGACATCGTGTCTTTCTAATGCCCGGTGCATTGGACTCAAAATTTTTGCAATTCCAACAAATTATTAGTTGGAGTTTTCAAAATATCCTTTTGTTTATCTTGTATAATGTGTTTATTACAAAGCCACTGCTGTGACTAGTAGGTATCATTTCCCATACTGTAGTCTAGGGTGCCAAGATTCGGCGCCATAGCGGTGGGGTGACGGGAGGGGGTGCAGCCGGGAATCCAGACGATGACGTCACGACCTCCTTGCTTTCATTTTGCGTAACCAGGGTTCAGGGCTATTCAGGAGTCTCAATTTTATTGATCTATCGTGGGGTTCCCTCAAGGTTATTCGGGAAAAGGATTTCCTCTGTCTAAAAATAATTCCATTCGAGGACGTTGTTCGTAATATCGCAATTTGTATACACCGAATGTTTTGTTACTCGTACATTCGGGTTCTAGTTCTTCTGTTTGACTGTTTAGTTTGTATTATCTAACTACTTTGCTTACACGCACCCTAACTTCATTCTGTTCCTTCTTAGAGTCCGTCAATGTATTGAAATCTCTAAACAGACTTCATTGACAAGTGTAGGCCCCGTTATCTACTTACTACTACCAACTAGAATTCTGGTGACACATCCATTCATGGAGTCGTCTATTTAAGAACTCAAGCACAAGCTCTACTTAAAAACATTCAGATCAAGTTGCACTCTCGTAAAACAACAATACACCTTATTATAATAACTTCATTCATAAAATTACTTAGTCCCTCTATTGGTCGAGGACATTTAACCTTAATACTCATTATCTAAGTATGGATACTTTTTAAGTTTAATAAAAATAAGGGTCAACATTTTTACTTTTGTTACAATTAAGGTTTATTAACGTCTCTGAGTGCGGCAGTTAAAGACTGATTTCATTAATATACCAACCTATTTTATTCAAAGGGTAGATATATAGACCGGAGAAATACATAGACCGCCTAATTACAAATCTCGATATTATGTTATTATTATCTATATATTATCCGTATAAAAGTTCAAGCCATCCCATTCCAACGAAAATTCCGTTATTTTTCTGTGGCTCTCATTATGCTTACTGGTGCTTATAAGGAAAACCTTTATTATAGCATTTTTATAAATCTGTCGTACGTACGTTCGTCATTTACACAATCTTGTGAAATGATTGCACTGTCATTACACATCATCATAATAATGATAGACCGTACTCCTAGTTCTGGAAAAATACCGCGTTATTGATCAAACTTTAGGTAATCATTACGTAGCTTCAGGTTAATAAAATTATATCATAACTTAACTGTGCCGATAGATACATACATTTCCATAGTTTAAGTTAAGTACCTACATAAAAATTTCGACGCTGCGGAATGCAACTTGAAACTTTTTTTTATTGGAAACAGAGAATTATTGGGAGCACAATAATTCAGTAGAATTAGAAAAAACCTTACTTTGGGACTATAGCCTAGTAGAGGACTAGTATGTTTTTTGTGCAATAAAAAATATGACTATGACTATGTCAATTTCATCTCACTGCTAAGAGAGCAATGACGTAAAGTGAGGGAATGTGGCTAGAGTCAATTTAAAAACAACGAATACTTTTGATCCTAATGTTCCTATCTGTCAGCACCGACCGAACCGACAAACAGACGACGACGAAGGCTTGGCTTGAAGTCGTAATAGTTAAGCGTGCCAAATTGCTGATAGCATCACCACATCGATGCCAAAGACCGTACGAAGTGGAGGTGTGGCAGAGGAGGAAAATATTGGCAGCAGCGCAGATGACCCGTCTTCTCTTCTACCACATATACTTAATATAAAAAAGTTTTGACTGTGTGCGAGAGCCACGCTGCGGCGTGAATAAAAAGGTCGACCCGCTTGACCGTAGTGGTACCACGGCGCGGCGTCGCAAAAGACCGGCTTAAAACAGCGCTTGCGCTGGATTTCGCAGATGGAGATTTCATCCAGGGACGGAGAGTTTAAACTTTTGAGGCGTATTTGTAACGTGCCGCCGACCCGTAGGGTGGCTATGGATTTGCCATTAGGTGATCCGCCTCGTCCCCCATCACATAAAAAAACTAGAAAGAGCGATTGTGAGGTCTCGCTTGTTTATTTTGAATAACAACAATTTATTTACATATTGCTTGCGAATACTATTTTAATATGCTATACTCCACATGGACAGTTGTCACATACATCACACATCCGTCTGTAGTCTTCTCCTAAAAATAAAATGAGATATGTATAGGTCCTATACTTCTGTGCCAAACTTCATTTCACGGCCGACAGACGTATTTCACTCAGGTGACAAGATTATTGTATTTTCTATTATTGTCATTAATTTTTATTTTTGCTCGTTTATTATTTACTTCTCTGAGCTAAGATAAGTAAACTGCGCGCTACTATTAGTTCTTAGCTAACATATCCCTCGCAACACATCCCCGCTCATCTTTGGTGAAAACGCAGCCTTATTTTGGCCGGACACGCGATCACGTGCGGATATAAGCCGGACATAGTTAGGCTTTTTGATTAAAAAGTCTCACTATGTCTGACTTTATCCGGGCGCCTGCTAACGTTAGGGAGTAAATCCCAAGTTTACCAAAGTCGGTTACACACCCCACGCTCTGGCAATCGTCAGTGTCGCAGATTCTGTCGCTTTGAAATCGTTGAAATATTAGTTTGCTTGCAATCCCGAGGTCAATAGTTGTGTTATTTACTTACATTACTTCTATGCACACTTTGCCAATATATATTCGTTTGTGTCAGACATTTTTTGGTCCGTTTTATAATAAAACAGAAGGTTTATTTACATTGCCTTGTCATTTTTGCTATAAAGGTGCACATGCGCGTGTCAGGATTTAGCTTTATATTATTCGTTAACATGGGACATTTTTTTTTCTTAAATTGTCTTGCGCCATAACGGCGCTTATCATCGGGTTGTTCAATTAGTTACTATGGGAATAACTATCATGGAATTAATGAATTAATCTTCAAAATCGGGCGCAAGCGGATCGTAGCCGGTCAAGATTAGTAAAGCATCAAAATTAAATTATTAGCGTTCAAATCTATCAAAAATATAATTGCCAAAATATTATTGAATACGCCAAGGTGCATTTTCAGTTTTTGTTCCAATACAAATGTCAATAAACGAAAGTAGTTTACCTAGGTACTGTGCTAATGTGTTTTTTTTTGTAAAATGCTAAGAATTTTCATAAGTGTAACTATTGATAGTATTGATAATATTGCAAAAATGGTATGTACAGTTGTCTCCATAAAAAACATGATTTTACGGTCGTTTTGGTTTTAAGCAAGACTAATCTATCACTAATTTATCTACTTATTCTTAGTGGCACAGAGTTAAGTTTTTGCAAAATAACGACTCAAAGTGAAAGCAAAGTTAAACGAGGCTGACTTAAATAAAACGTCTAGCAAACTAGTTATTCCTAACTAATTAATATTTAATAACTAAACTGTAAGTAATTAGTTATTTGTCTATTTCCGCTGTCTGCCGTTTTGTTCTCAGAGAAATACTTAACGTTATTTCACACATGTAATGTATTATCACTTCTCACTTTAATACTATAGGTAACTTTCCGCTCCGACTTAAGAACCTTCAAGAGAATAGCGTAGGTACTCCTTTCTATAATACCAGCAACGCGTCAGTGACCTTTGATCTAGCTTGCCAGTTTGTTGCCTCTAGATAAAAAATGACAAATACGTTTGGTTCAAATCAATTGCTGAAAATTGACAGAATGTTGTAACCTGATGTGTGTCTATTTGTACTAGATAAATTAAGGTTTTTTGGGTTTCTAGTGCCTAGTTATTAATAGGTCATAAGTAGGTAGGTATTACTCGTATGTTACAAAGGCAAGGCCAGGTAGGTAATAATGATTTAGCAATCATAACTTTGTATTGTCATTGCTGCTTTGTCCGTGTCAGAATAACACAATAACAAAACAGGATGAGTTAAGTATAATACGGAGCGGAAATAAAGTGCATTTTTAACTTAATACCCAATTAGGTACTACATAGGCTGTATATGTACTGTACGTATGCTACACGTTGACTTACCCTGTTTGGACTTTCATACAGGGTGTATTGGTAAAAAATTACATCCCTTTTTTAATACTTAGAATTCACTGTGACCAAGTATTTTTGGCCCCCACGTGGCAAAGATTCTTCTTAGGAAGAATCGATACTATAGTAGTGCTCATCGTCCTATAAGACATGCGGTTGTGCCAAAAATACCATGAGTGCTGATCCTTGTTACGTTACTACTACATACATACATATACATATACTAGGTACTAGGCAAGAAACAGCGATAAATTGTCTTTGACATTGACAAAAATAAGGCATCCAATGAATCGTTTAATGGAAGTGATTGAATTCTAAACAACGCAATAACACGCGTTCTCTGCCCATGATCGACTAATATACCGCAAATAGCGTGCTCATGCGTCGAATCAATTCGATTCCACCTAGTTGCCTGGGCGCTAGCGCACCGTGCTCAAGTATCAAAGTTAGTTCACTGATTGGATCGGCCTTGTCCGTCCGTGATCGTGACATAGGACAGGGACAATGAAAGATAGAGTACGAGAGAATACCCACTACCTGGGGAGTGGCTTTGTCAGTGTCACGACTCCTCCAGGGAAAATCCTACTGGGTGTCCTGGTAGTTCGTGCAACTAGAAGGACTGCATTGCGCCAAACAATTTGGCGTAAAGTGGCGAACGCGATAAGCGGTGCGGTCCAGTCCGAACTGTGGAGTATCTGACCGCGATTTCGCTGAGATAGAGACCCCAGGGGTTTTGGTTAGGGTTAGAATCCATACAACATACATACAACCTTGTCCTCTCACATGTGACAACATGAGGACCATGATTGTTTTCCCTGGGAAAACAAAAAAACAGGGGCAATGAGAGAGGTTTTGACGACCAATATCCGAATCCAATTCAGATCAGTGAATATCTGGAGTAGAACTATTAATTAGTTCCAGTATCCAACTTAGTGAGAGCCTTTTCAGATCCCCCGTTAGTTTCGTATAAGTAGTTTAATATACCTATCCCCGGGACACAGCATGCTGAAATATAAGTAGGTATGTAGTTTTGGCTAGGGTTTTTCGGCAACCCACCCGCGATGTGTAATTTAGCAATTTAGTTTCATTTACTAGTAAAACCATTTTCGTCCGTCATACATTTGAGGCAAGGCTTAGTTTACGACCGAAATCTGACTTCCGCAATCCGTGTTTCTTCATCATCCGTTTCTATTTTTAAAAGATCCTTTGGTTACTAATCCAAAAAAAGAGGTAGCTTATTGTAACAATTTGTGAATAGGTACTTTAACAACTATAATCTTGCGTCTTATATTATTTTAATTTTAAAACTTACTTAGCTAACATGAGTTTGCAAACATGTTGTTGAAATTATTTTCATAAACATTGATAAGTTTTTAATTTCACCATAATATGTTGTGAATGTTTTAAACCTTGCTAGATAAGTAATGCTAGCTAGATTAAGGAATTTTGCAAAATAACGATACATTACGGTAATGTTTACCAAATCTCCAGCAAAGATTTCATGTTTGCCTCGCAAAATTATTTATGTCAATTTATCAAAAATTATCACCGCTAACATGTCATTCTGGTAAACAAGCTTTGCTTTGTAGGTAAGCATCTAGGTATTATATTATTCTAATCTTCGCGTGATTTTCATATTACGGCACTAAATATGAGTATTCGCAAGGTAAATAAATATGAAGTATCGGCGCAGGATTAGCAAACTCTCTTACACTACGTTGCCAATACGATGTTAATAGTTAAGAAAATTACAAATGTGAAATTTTGGTAAGCTGGTGAATGTAGATTTGTCATGAACGTCTTTGCAGTCGAGACATGTAAGGGAATTTAGAAAAAATCAATTGCCAAATGAAACATTACCTCAACAATGAAGTAGCTAAATGTTGCATTCATATTGATGCCAATGATGAGTAGCTATATTAATACCCAACCAGGTCAAGTGGACTATAATTTATGGTAATTTCAAACATGAAGTGATGACATACAGATCAATCAATTACAAAACAATGGAAGGTAAGTATACGAAAGCTGCTCCCACGGCGGTGACGGCGGAGTTCATTAGAAAATCTGTCGCAGATATAAGCCTCCACTTCCGGAGATGCAAGGCCGCGGCTCAACTGCCCATGACGGACTAGTTATTGTCCATTCATGGGACTGCGCCGCTTGACTAATTTCTATTGATCACTTTTTAATTTGGGGTTTTCTCGTAATTATCGGTGCATGTCTTGCTTTGCTGTTATTTAGACAATGGGATTCCAAATCGCAAATTCCGTTGCTGTAAATATTGTATGTAGGAGTACTTTTCAGGTGCTATCAAAAGGGCCACAAAGTTTTCTGATGTACTGTTATCTTATTAGATTACGGAGACGATCACCATCAAGGCAATAGAAAAGTGATTCACAGTGAGTAGGTACAGAAAGAATAGGTTTCTTAAAGGGCTCTATATACGGTACGATTTATCGCTTACGATCCGTGGCTTTGGAAGAGCGTGGCAGTGAATGTTAATTTGCTCACTCGATAAGTACATGGTCGTAAATGTCGATTGCGTGTATGGGCATCAATACGATGAATCGCTTAAAATCGTCATCGTAAACGATTGATCGTACGATTTCAGATCGCACCGTAAGAATGTCCCGTCCGACCTTCATAGCATATATCGACCTAAAGCCCTTTAGCTGGTTCATAGACAGGAAGAATTCGTATGAGATGAATGCTGAAGGTCGCCAGTAATAGATACGTGTCGCAATAAAAAAAGGAAATGAAATAAAATGGAGCAATTTGTACATGAAGAGATTGTGATATTGACCTCAATTCTGTTAATAGAGTTTTAGTAGGTTATTTAAAGAAAGACTGGGGGTGTTCGATATGATTTTAGGATCTAATAAAATATAACTTCAGGTATCTGAGGAGCATATTAAAATACTTAGAATTGCATAACATCAAATTATGATAAATTTCTGCCGTGTAACTTAATCAAAGAGCGTTAACTGCAGTTGGTTGATTTTGAGCTTTAAACCTTGTAATTATTATTGCGCTTAGAACAGCTTTTTAGATGTATTACGGCAAATTTAATTTAAACTTTCCTCTCGCAGTAAAGCAAGTCAGTCTTGGATGAATGGATGTAAAGGAAACTTAGAAGTCTTTGTGACAATAGTTTTGAGAATGTTTATGAAAACTTTTTTTTGCCGTATTATCCTTCTAGCTCTGCTATTTCGGTCTCTTTATAATTTTTACTTTTGTGTTATCGACGTTGCTTTGTTGTTGTGCTGTCGCTCACACAGTATTAGTTACTTCAGTGGTAAATTTATTTTTGGCAACGTACACACAGATCAGTCATCAGTACGTCCGGGCGTATCGTCGTAGGTCGAAAACGAAGATGAGGAAATATAAAATAGTGCGAGAACTCTGTTTTGGCCAACGACAAGATAATGTTGGTTACTTAGGACGAAGTATTAGAATAATAGTTTTGAATAGAATCGTCATGTTTTCACATTTCAAATTTTTGGTAGATACCAAAAGATTGACATCTTGCTTTATAACACACAACAGACATTCGCCCCAAAGATTACTAACTATACTAAGATATAATGACTGTATGAAATAGACACAAGACTTCGAATGTAGATAGATAGATATTCCTTAATGCACAGCAATATAATACATGAGTGAAACAACAGCGATAAACAGTACATTAAGGAACACTTGCGCGATGTAATCGGCACCCACCGCCATCTGTTGGCATAAATTAGAACTAATAGCAAAACTAAGTGACAAAACGAAATGAGGGCGAGCCACTAGTATTGTAGAATGATTACAAATATGTCAACTTTATAGGATCCTCGCCTTAGTGGTGTTGACAACGCCATGTAGTGGTTAAAAATTACATTAGATCATTAGGGCTTCTTTTTCGGTTCCATCGTGATTTAATCTCTAATGTATATATGAACTAGATATACCACGCCCATCGCTTTGTTTGAATTATAATTTAATTACCGGTACTTCACCTTAAAACATGGTCAATATTCATGGTCAACAGTCTTAGGACATAGATAAGATAAGGCGGTAAACTACTAATAAAGTAAACTAAACTACTAGTGTTTAAAGGTGGGCATACGTCGACGATCTTATACGTCTTATCCTGTCGTAAAATGAAGCCTCTTGACGTATTACTTAGGTTATTTATTACTATAAAATTACGGGCGTATCTGTGAAAAGTTACATCCCTTTTCCTACGTCTTCTAGTAATCATTCTGAGCAACATCTGACTTGTTGAATTTTGCATATTTTCTAACCTTTTCATAAGATCGGTCGCGTGACTTGTTAATTAGCAGTAAAAAGAATTTTCGACAAATTTTTAAAGGTCGTATGTCGTAATTAAATATTTTGAGGAGGTACCTAACCTACAATGTTCCTTTGATCCGAGGGTAGACTTCATGATGGGGAGTGGGGGATTAAAAAAAGAGGGCGGAAAAACTCCTCTTTCTGTACTAAGTAATATGACAGTGTAGGTAATATTTTCGCAGTTCAGTAGGAAGTGTCTCTTCGCTCGAGTGATCTTTCAAGGTCGAGTTGACTTTTGACCTACACCTCTCCCCCATCAATTCAGTAGTTAAGCCAAGTGTTAAATCACTGCTATCCGGCTCATGGCGAATCTGATTAATTTCGCAACACAATTGACATTAACTGAAAGGCATTCTCCGTAACGGATGCATTGCGTGATTCAATCACAACATTGTGCCAATTTAAACTGATGTAAGGGCGAGGAACCCAATGCACATAGATAGAAAGTCTACATTGCACAGAACATTTACCGTTTTGAATAGGAGAGTTCCTTCAACAGTTCAGTAGAGATCCTGGGCCCTATCGTATCCCTAGCATTTGCGCCTGTATGCAAAAATGACCCGTTTTTCTAAAGGGTTCGAAATTAAATAGTTTGAAATAATAATAAAATGTAGAGACAGCCACAGGTCGTAACCTGGTTGTCGTAACAACCTGTTTAATTTTTTGACAATTAAATCTTAATTTATTTAACAGTGAGGTGAAAATCCATAGAAGAGATTGGACAGTTTTGTATATTTTGATGTGTGGTACTGTATTAAGATGCCCGATACCAACCATTACCACACTTTCAGATGATGATACATTTTTAGTAATGAACTTGAACTTGCTTACATCTTAGTACGTACAGCCACACATCAAAGTATACAAAACTGTCAAACTTCTTCAGTCAACTCTCATCTTACTGGCATACACATTAGGTAGAATATCCATGAGGATATTTGACAGGTCGTGGTATCCTGATGTGTGGCTGACTGTACCAAGTGATTCCATAATATAAGCGCTACTTACTATAATTTAGGTATTGGCAAAAAAAGCGAACTCCCGTTTGCGCTGAAATATATTCATGTCCTAATGCTTTATTTATTTGTCTCACGAACCGATGCATTTAAACATCAAACGTTGCCAACAAGTTGTTTGAAGTTGATAGAATCCAGATTTGGATAAGCGGCATGCATTGCAAAAACATACTTAATCCAAACCTTGCTGTGGAGAATTCATTAATCTCCATAAAAATAAATCGAGTTTTGGTAAACTAACCGTACCTGTCATTAATTCGTTGGCTGTATTCACAGACTCTTCATTTGAAAATAATGTCCGCTTCAGTAACTTAACTCAAGGTTAAAGTTTTCCATAAGGCTTAATTAGTATCTGCTATGGCAAACGCCAAACATAGACATTACAACTGATTGCGCTGAACAAACAAAGTACCAACCTAACTAGGTAGTTAAACAAGTACTATAGACAATGTTAGGCACCGCAGTAGAAAATATAGTTCGCTCAATTGGCCTGTAAAAAGTGCTCACCCAAACATTCTACTTCGATAGAGTAGGTACGTCGTACAGCCACTTAACAAAGTATACAAAGCTGTCGAATTTCCTCAATCGACTCTCACCTTACTGTCAAACGCATTAGGTTGAATATCAATTGAGGAAATTTGACAGGTTGTGGTAACCTGATGTGTGGCTGTCTGTACTTTGCATCTATTGAAAAACTTATTTTGATATTTATTTCTTTCTTTCTTTGAATTCCTTTTAAACACTAAAATCACAGTAAAATTGATCTTTAACGATGTGCAATTTATCGTTTCATTTCGAAACGCGTCGAGTTTATTTTTAAACTGTTAGTGTTGATTATGGTTTTCCTGCTAAACATGAAATTACGTATTACAAAACCATATGACACAAATTTAAAACCAAAATAATAACTAAGGCACATACTTAATAACAAATGAATCGGTAACTATTTACCATGGGTCTGTATTAGTACAAGGCGGATTCATTTGGGGTACCTACTCATTACCAGTGTCATCGTTTTGTTGGTATCAAATAGATTTTTCCAAATTTACATAGAAATTTATCGTTTAACAATAAAATGCAT
This sequence comes from Cnaphalocrocis medinalis, assembly GCA_014851415.1. NCBI lineage: Eukaryota > Metazoa > Arthropoda > Insecta > Lepidoptera > Crambidae > Cnaphalocrocis > Cnaphalocrocis medinalis. Next base: position 750,244 of record CM026273.1, on the reverse strand, counting down.
TAAACGCAGTTACACCTATTTGTTTTGTAATGACAGCCACTGATTCTTACAGTATAACGTCACAATATCAATAATATTTTAAATTCAATACGTGTTGATGTTTTCCTCATGCTTCCCTCACGCACGAGGATCCTCCTCATCGCTGAGCTAGTCTGCGCTACTAGAATTACGCACATAAATTTGAATTAACCAAATAACATTTCCTAAATCATAAATTATGAATGGCCGTTTTCCCGTTAGTTCACCCAACAGTTTGTTATTTGAAATTCAGAAATATTTTATGTCTTGCCTGAATAAACTCCTTTTAAATGTGCCAAAAACTTTCCTCCAGTCAGTCAGACTTTTATTTCGACAAATGAAGTCATCGATATTCATTATTACATATTTTCACCACATTTCACACGATATTTATGGAAAGAAGGCGGAGTCGTTTCGAAACCGCGTTGTGACCACGCCTACAATGTTTGTTCACGCGCCAAACTTTGATGAGAATGTTATGCATTTTGTGATGTCACGTGTTTTAGCCTGAGGTATGTCTAGCTAGGTCTCGAATAGATGCAAAATAATAAATCATTTCATCGAAGACTTCCATTTACGCATGCCTGACACTGAGCACGTGCTGCGACCATAATGTAATTTTGTCGCACAACTTACGGTGACTATTTATAAAGTTTCGTTACGAATGTACGAGTAATTTTATTTCAACTATGGAGATTCATACATACGGTTATATTGGACTTACATAGTACCTTTTATTTTTGTTTGATTTCGTTGTTAAATATGTATTCCTAGAAATCGGTTCAAATGTGGGCGATTTATAGGGAAAATTTTCCTCGGAGAAAATCTTTCTGGTCCTGAATTAGACTCTCATAAAGACGAGCAAGAGAGAATTTTTCTCCCAATTTGCACCAGCGCCGATTGCAACTGATTTAAAAGTAGAAATTTTATTGATTTTCTACGTTCTGTAACTTTGTAGTATGCACTCTCTTGGTTTTAACAACTGGATCTAGCTTGTATTATATAAATCTAAAAAATGCTATTTTGATGAAAGTAAAGAAAGTACAATGTTTTTATCTTTATCAATAGTGCTCTTACTTCCTTTTATCTTCAAAAAAGGAGAAGGTTTTCTTTTTGCCTGTACGCATTGTATTTTTAATCAAAATGACAAAACGTTAAAATGCGCTTCGGGAAACATTATTTCCTCCTTTACGTCAGAGTGGAGGCGTGGCTCAAAGATTCCTCACAAATGTCTAATTTCGTTCAAACCCCAAGACCTTGGCACTTGATTTAGTTGGTATTGCGCACATATAGCAAAATGTGTTTGGTTGTCGTCACAGATCTTAAGTGTGAGTATATTGCTTATTAGAGCCTCGTGACGGCAGAACACAATACATCGATTGTTGTTCAAGAAGTGCTCTGGATACATAATGGTATCGTGTCCTCATTGTTGACATGAAATATTTGCAACAACTGTTTACAGGACTGCGCGGTTCAGCAGAGCAGCCGATGGTTTTATGTTCAGCATACAAACAAGTTGGAGGGCAATTATGTATATGACGTCGTCAACTCCAGTTCAGTGCAATATTCTTACATTACTCGCATTTATTTGACTATTAAGGATTCTAACGGTACCTACCTGTCCTTAGTAGTCTCTCTCCTCAAGTCTTCTTAGAGCTTCGGTTAATCGAACTTCCAAAATAATAAAATTATACTTTGAAGATCTGCTTGTACCTTCTTAAAGGGTATTACTCTAACTGTAGATATCATAAGTATTTCATTGGGTTTCGAACTCCAAAAGTACATTACACGATTACGAATAAGATAGGTAACTAAGAACTTATATGCGTTTCTAAAAACTTTCTTTATTATTTTTACACTAGAAAAAACTATTCCTGACCACGTCTTGGAGATAGTCATGTACTACAATTAGAATGAGGGGTTATTGACATTGAAGAGCGGTGAGAGTGATTTTGGACAAAACAAGTTGTAGGTGTTAGATATACTTAATGTCTGTATATTTTTTTCTGAATAATAATTTGTAATTAATAACTACCTAAGTATAAGGGACCATAAGTAAATAGGTATGTTGACCCTTTTTTTTCTAAATAAGACAATCCATGATTAAGATAATGAAAATTAAGCCTTTGACTGCCACATTATTAGACACAATAGAAAAAGTATTGTTTTCCGGTCACCGGTGACCCCCATGGCGTTCAAAGTGTAAGATTAAATGACATTTCTGAGTGCGGCAGTTAGTATGAGTTATATTGTATCTATATCAATTTCTATGTCCTATGCCTACTGCTTATTAAACCTATATAAACACTACGCTAGGTAGGTACGCATTTTAATTTAAAAACCTTGACGTCTGTTTTCTTTACAATTTACCACCGCGCACTTTGTATTCTGTTCATCTAGTTACAATCGGTTATATTCTCCGTATTTATTGATCGGAATTAACCATCATTGTAGGTTTGTATTGCACAATTCCAAGGAGGAACGTTCAGGAAGTATTGTCAATAAAATTATTGACCATAAGAGCATTGTGGCAAACACCGTTCAGTTTATTTGCAATGGGTACTGATTTCATAACGTTTATGTTTATTTTATTTTTAACTGATTCTTGACTGAAAGTAGTTGAGTAACTGTTTTTATTAACGATTTTATTCACGAGCGAACTGATAGCTATATCTACATTTTACTTAGGCGGATTTAACATAGCCTAAGTATATGTAGAGCCTGAGGCAGATTTTAGGGGGCGTCAAATTTTGGACCATATTCGGTACTCATGTCTAGACTTTATAAATAGCTTTTAAACTTGAAAGTAAATTGGAAGTATGACTGAAAATTTTGTAACAATAGGAAAATTAGTATTGACCTAGAACCACAACCGCAAGATATGCTAGGGCATCAAATTTGCAAAGACCAGTAGGGGTGTCAAAATTTCAAAAGCCTACAGGACTCAAATGAGTAATTCAGTATACAACCTCATTCAATTAGGAACCTTTTAGTCCTGGCATATAAGTCGAGCTGTGTACACTTTGTTGCAGACTGTACTTACCTAGTGCCTTACCTATATCTGTACACGTGTCTTAATATAACAATGGATGAGCTAAGGTCTTGAAAACTGGTTCCTTCCCAATTTATCATTCGCGACCAGTTCGCTCTTCTTCGGATTTCAAAGTAGGCACTGGAGATTTGGCAACCACATCGTATGGCAAACAAACTTCGCATTTAACTCATTGAGACTAAGTCGAAAATTGTTATATTGTTGCAGTTGTTAACGGGTTCGATAAAGTAAGGGGAATGGTCATACATACAAAACACGCTCCTTAAATTTTATTAGTCATACGAAGGGGACACCTTACCCCTTTTCAAATGCTAGATTTTTAAGTGATAATGGTTGATTTTTTGCCGTAAAATACAAAAGAAATGTGTTTATAATTTAACACGTTAAGCGCCATGGTAGGCAGATGTGGTAATTTTTTGATTGCTGATACGACCTCCCTTGGTCCTAAAATACTATTATGAACTTGATTGTGTTTACCTGTTCTCCTTACTTTTTTTAGTTGTATTTTAAGATTTAAACTGGAAAAAAATATTTTGAAAACTTAAACAAGTTATTCCTATGTGCGTTTCGAATCCTTATGAACACATTCTGATTTAAGGTCAATGCAAAGATTCAAAATGTTTGGATCCCCTGATATCGCAGATGTTCATGGGCGTCGGTAGTAATTTACCATCAGCTGACTCTAACTTAAAAATAAACTTAATTAAAACAGCATAATGAGCATACACAAGTATCAATAAGATAGGAATCAAAATTGCATCGATGTAGTCAAGCTCAAGGCTTAGACTAAATAAGGTTAGAGACGCAAGCGCAACCCGTCGGGTATTCGCGATTGCCGTGCTCTGGTGCGCGGGAGCGTCGCCTATAAATAGCATCCAAAAATAACGACTAACAGCGTGGTGGTCACGTGGAAGTAAACACGGTCTGAGCGAACCCCAGCTCGGATGCTGCATACGTCATAGGACGTCACTAAAGAAGATACGCAACTATACAAACAAACCTAATGGTTAACGGTTTAGAATATGTCGGAAATAATCCTTTTAACCTAACATTACGGACTGCAAAATGCGGAAATCAAAGATTGCTTGACCGTCCTTCTCTACGCAATAACGTAATTAGGTACGAGTAAGTTAAACAAAAAACATTCAAATCCATTGTGTTGTCAGGTCATTTAAGAGTGCTTATAACTCGTAGTCAGAGAAAGTTAATACATACCTAATAGGAGGCTTGATAAATATAGATAAACTACTAATGATAATCAAGTAATAGTACCTACCTACTTTCTCATACACGTAATTTATATTTGTATAGATAAGCAAGCTAAGCGTTTCTCATTTGATGTATCAGAGAGTAATACTTTGTCTTATTTGTTTCAGAAACCTCAAATGCGGCCGATGATAGCCGAGTATGACCCCAAGAAAAAAGGAGTCAGAAATGACTTATCAGATGTCGTTATGGTCAAGTAAGTTCATTTGTTCCCTCTTAGTTTTGGAAACTCAGTGATCATAGAGCAATTATCATCGACTTAGCTTTGACTATGCTATGTGTTTGTTGTCAATAATTTGAGTTGATCTGGTGCCACATTCGAAAAAAAATTGTTTTCTGCTTCGTACATAGAAAACTGAAATCAACAAGCATGCCTCACAGCTTAACTTCATTTTTTGGTTCAGCAAATGACATTATGTTGAAAATGAATAAACCTTGATCTAATAATATTGACATTTTTGTTCAACAGGAAAAAGAAATGATAGTTTTAATGCCTACTCTAAATCGGTATCAATTAGAATCTACTTAACTGCGCTCTTTGCAGTGCATCGACGGCCAGCTCGGCCAGATTACCAATTGTAACTTCTTTATATTTATTGCAAAATATTACATTGCCGTGGTATTTTATATTGTATGTTGACTGTTAAGTACTTGCTCCTTTAACGAGCTAAATAACGCTCGACGCCGTTCGGAGACGATCCGGGAAGACGTGTGCAGCTTCCAAGAGATTAAAGTCATTCGTCGACCTTGATCATCTTGCAATGGACTCATACACCGGTACATCATTCCATTTTATGGTTTCAATTTTGTTTATTTAATTTGATTTGTTTGGTTCTGTAAAATATCTTGTGTACTGCGGGCCCGAGCGCACTGCGGCTGGGCAACGCCTTCGCAAGTGCTGGGCCCCGTGCGCCATCTCTGTTCAGGCTCGGGATTGGCTCTAGCACTGGAGAATTGTACAAATTTGATTTAGCTTTATGTCTATTTTAGCACTTATCAATTGCAACACCTCAAAAAATAAATAGCCGAAGATTAAATCTTGTTGTACAATTTCCGCATCGCCAGCATCAAGTTTTAGTCTAATAAGTCCTCTACGTAAAGCTGTATTGAATTTATAGTTGGGCCGTCTGTAAATGCCAAGTCTTAACAGAGTGAAGCGCACTGAAAAGAAAAAAATATTCTGTATATTGTTTTGGAGACCATAATGAATGTATCACACTTCACACATAAACACTTACACATAGTAGTGAATCAGCTAACATTTGTACGTAAGTTAACTGCCGCGATTATTAGTAACTATTGCCACAGAATCTGCCGCGTATAAACTTAACGTCTATAGCGACCGCGACACCACCTCGACTCACACCTCGACCATATCACTTTCAGCTTGAGATGTGGCGCTTTTTATGTTATCGCTCCATTAAAGTACATGGATATGCTTAAATTCGACTTTGTGAATGACATTGTTTACACTCTTATACCGACTCACTTCTAACCAATCAACATCACTTTTTAGTAAGAACTATAATAATGATGGCAGTTACTATAACAGTGTTGGGAATAATGTTTGCAGGTACAAAGTTGATCCGAATGAGATCCCAGTGGAACAGCAGGCGGGGTCAACCCTGCCTCTTATGGAGATTCCTGGCCGTGATGTCGAGGCGGATGAAGACTATAATCCATTTGAGCATAGGAAACTTGCTCATCCAACATCGTAAGTGAACAAACATATCTAATGCAACATTTTTAATAAGAACTCGTACAATAAATAAATTGAGACAACTCTCCCCCTTAATAATCCTGTACCAAACTAAGGTTTTCTCTTGTGATATAGGAAAAGGAAAAAACACTAATTATTACCATGAGCATCATTAATTAGTAGTCACCTATTTGCCGCTAAAATATTTTCATATGACGTTTTCTTTGTCCGTCAGACATCGATAACTTTTTTTGACATCGATACATGGTTATTACTACTTTCCTAAGTACCAACAACTCTTCACTTGATAGGTGGCAGACAAGCAGACTGGATCACCTGAATCATGTGTTCGAATGGAAATTCAAGCAGTAGTTTTGTTTGTTATTTGTCATGTTAGTGTTTATATAATAGATATACATATCCTTTAGCCTTGCTCAAGTTTACAGTATGCACAGTCAGTAAAGTATTTCATATTATTATAATTTTCTTCCAGTGATATGGACACCCTCATCCATCTGCTGAAAGGATCTCTTGGGAGTGGCATTTTGGCTATGCCAATGGCCTTCCTCAACGCTGGTCTAGTCTTCGGTCTGGTGGCCACCTTCCTGATTGGTGGCATTTGCACATACTGCGTTCACGTCCTGGTGAAAACTGCTCATGAACTGTGCAGGAGGATGCAGAAACCATCTCTTGGGTTCGCAGAGACTGCTGAAGCTGCCTTTTTATCAGGACCACCGGCTGCGCACAAATTTTCAAGACTTGCAAAGTAAGTTAAGACCCCGCAAAAGAGAGAGTACGACCACTGTTTACATGACGTACCTAATATCTTCAAAAAAATATGTCTTTACCTTACATATCTACGCGTATAAGCAAGCTCTTGCTTCTAGATCATGGATACATACTATACTTGTCAATGCTTATCAAAATGTTTTTTCTTTCAGGGCAATGATTAACTGGTTTTTGGTGATAGATCTATTGGGGTGCTGCTGTGTCTACATAGTATTTGTGTCCAAAAATGTGAAACAAGTGGTCGACTACTATGCAAAGGATACTGATTATCACGACATAAACCTCAGATACTATATGGTCTGCTTGCTGCCGCTTCTTATCCTGGTGAATCTGATAAGGAATCTCAAATATTTGGCACCATTCTCGATGATCGCTAACTTGTTAGTTGGCACAGGAATGGGAATCACTGTTTACTATCTCTTCCAAGACATCCCATCAATGAGTGAGCGATCTAGCTTCGCTGGATTTGAGCGACTGCCGACCTTCTTCGGAACTGCCATCTTCGCTCTGGAAGGTATCGGTGTTGTCATGCCCCTTGAGAACAACATGAAGACCCCCACTCATTTCATTGGATGTCCTGGCGTACTTAACACCGGCATGTTCTTCGTCGTCAGCTTGTATGCATTTGTTGGGTTTACTGGATATCTGAAGTACGGAGACCACACTTCAAGCAGCATTACTCTCAATTTGCCTGAAGATGAAATGTGAGTACATAATGTATCAGTACTTTACTAAATATATGAATATGAATAATTTAAACTTTTATCCGACTACGGAGGGAAAAATTTTTCGACCTGACATCTAACTAGTGAAGAAGGGAATTGTGGCACATTAGACATACTTACAGTGTGTTTTTTTTCATACCTTAGCTAAATGTAAAATGATAGCCTGAAATATTGAATTATCAATAAAATTCTTAAACGACAATTACTGCTTAAAAATGACTTATCTATTAGTTTATGTACTACAGATATAGGCTTGGACAGCCATAACTATCGGTCGGTCAACTACTGGTTCACAATCGCACAAAAATATCTGAATGAATACAGGCATATTTATTTCGGCATAAGTATTTCACTACATGCGCCTTTACCTTCAAGTATCCACCCACCCACCAGAACCTATTTAGTATTAGCTTTTCCTTCTCAGTTATAATTTAATCAAGATATAACTTCTTGAAGCACTTGCGCGATATAATCGACACCCAGCGTCTTCAATACGATATCTCTTGGAATAAATGGCAAAACCAAAGTGAGGCCGGACCATTACTTTTGTAGTAAAGACCATAATTTATCTGTTCTTACTTATAATTTTATTGCAATTTTAATCAACAGCTTATTACTTGTTATTTTCAGATTGGGACAGAGCGTCAAGTTGATGATTGCCGTTGCCATCTTCTTCACATACAGTCTTCAATTCTACGTGCCAATGGAAATTATTTGGAAGAACGTCCGCCATCTCTTTGGTGCCAAGAAGAACCTTGCCGAGTACAGCATCAGGATCGCTCTTGTAATCCTTAACACTCTGCATTGCCGTCGCAATTCCCAACCTTGGTCCGTTCATTTCCCTGGTCGGCGCTGTCTGTTTGTCTTTCCTCGGTCTGATATTCCCGTCGCTCATTGAAACGGTCACTTACTGGGATAAGCCTAACGGTCTCGGTAGGTTTAACTGGGTATTATGGAAAAACATGTTCCTTATTTGCTTTGGTATCCTCGGCTTCCTAAGTGGTTCCTATGTTAGTATTATCGATATAATCAATAATCAAGAATAATGTTAGCAGCACATGACCACTTTATAGATAGGTATACGGCTTAAAACCGAAATTAAGGGCTAAGATATAAAAAATAATTTTGCTTTTAGTTCTGTATTGTGTATTTTTATACTACGTTATATTTAATAAATATTTCTGAAAATAGTATACTGAGTTTCTATAATGCTCAAATGTTCTTGTTTGAGATTAGTAAACCTATTTTGTTTCGATTTAATTAACTGTATCTACTTATAGTCCACGTGTATTAGGTTGTGTTTTCATTTTGTTATTATTTAGCCCCGAAACTCTGTAGCCATTTAGATATAAGATGCTGTAGATATCTAACTTTAAAAATGTGTGAGAATTTTTCTAGTGCATTATCGAAATGTGATACAACTTTAGGTTTAATAAAAATGGCATTGTTGCTACGTAAGAATTTTTATGACATAAAATAACTATTGACTTATGTTTCAAAAAACAGATAATCATATTGTTTGTAAAATTTGGATTTACTAGATACCTACTTTATAATATATTTTGATAACCATAAATTTCACAGAAAAATGTGTTACAATTTTGGGGTTTTATATTAGAAACATTTGTTCGTGATAAGTTATGGCATTTTTCATTACCAAAAAAGATATCTGCTTAGGTAGTACGTAGACATTCATATCGAGCTTTTAAAATTTATGAACTGAAGCATTTAATCTTGTGGGTGCCTATAGGTGCGGAAGATTTATTCCCAGTGTCATGAAATCACTTGTTGTAGTGAGAACTAATTTGCAAATGCAACTCTATAATTGTGATTTGTGACAGTATAAAGAATAATTTATTGTGAGAATCATTTTTGATGACTTAACATATTGTAGTTAAAGTTACTGACGCATTTAAAATCTTGTAAGTGCCTATAGGAGCAGAAGATTTATTCCCAGTGTCATGAAATTAAAAGTGTTAATAGTGAGAAATTATTTGTAAAAGCAACTCATTATTTGTGATTTGTGACAGTATAAAGAATCTTATTATTATAGAATTGTAAGAATCATTTGAGTTATGGAAATATAGTTATGTTATCATTGGATTGAGGCCGTTATTTAAATATTTCAACACTCTTAACTTTATACAATTGCACGTTTACTTTCCTACCAAAATGATTGTTGTGATGGCTCTGTTTTTGTAGTTTTAGGTAAAGACTGTCTATTTTTGTAAAATTTTCTTTGATAATACACAGAAGTATTCGCTTATGAAATAAAATCTAAAGAAAAATACAATTATAGATCATGCAGTGTTCCTTACGTAAGTCAGTTTCTGATATTTATTAAACATCAGAGTGGATGTGTTGCGGACTAGCGTATAACTGATTATATTGGTAAGACTATTAATTAAGACGTAAAAGATATACACGAATGATTGCTATATAAACTAGGCCCTTTTGCCTGGAGTTGTATTAGTCATTCTTTTAGTTAATAAGTTTTGTTTGGGCAGTAGGCCAACAAATTGCTTTTCTGACAAATTATGAATTTGATAGAATATAGCCCTTTGTGGCTATGAATGTATAAAAGTAGAGATCATTGTTCTATAATGAACTAAAAGTATATTTTAATGAATGACATAACAATCATCTGTCTAAACCGTAGCTGTTGAAAACTTTCCTAAGATGTAAGTTGATTGGTTCTGTATCTCTCGTAGTCCAGGTGCTGAGCCTACAGAGTTAAAGTGTCAATTTAAAAAACACAATATTTTGGAATAAATGTACCTTAAATTATTAATACCTACATAACGACATTGATAAGATTGATAAAGTGATATAATCCAATGTAGAATAACTAATGGAAATCATTCCTTTAAAAGTCTATTGTTGATATGATTTACCAAACCTACATACATATTTTAGATAGTAATGGTTGTTTTGTTACAGTATTAAATAGATCAGACATAAGGAAACTTGACTTTAATTTCTAGAAATATCCCTGAAAACGAAGTACCAGATTTAGCCTTAGATTAAAACAAAAATGTTTTAATCTAAGGATTTAGCCGATGTGGTTACCAGATTCAATATTATAGTAGGTAGGTAAGTATAACCACGAACACCTTAAGTACTGTGTCCCATCGAAATGAGAGCGTAAGGGAATAGAGAATAGATGCACTTCTATAGCACTCACTATACAACGTGTACCTACCTAAAATTAATTTACAAGAATACATAGAACGGTGTAAGCATATCGCGTAGGTAAAGACGTCACTTCCAAAATTTAATAATATGACCATCCAATGAGCGAAAAAAAATTGTTTCATACCTACATTACTTGGATTACATAATCAAAGCTACATTATTTTAATTGCCAGCCGGATTTGTACGGAACAGCTGACTTTTTTCCCCACATTGGATCTTCATTGGATACTCATATGTTACTTAAGCCTATAGCTGGAGGCACGAAAGTATAGCGATGACCGTTATTTTGCACACACAAAAAAGAAGACTTTCTATCAAAATTGGTTTCTGCGCACTCAAGGTCATAACTACACTTTCTTGCCTCGGACTATACCTAGTAAATTCTCTACACGGTATTTATTTACACCGTTTAGGTACATACTTAAGTACTTATTGTAATATTAAAAGTAAGTTGTACCTAAGTATAATAAATAATAATTATCATGCGAGTACGTGGCCGATCGTTAAGATTGGTCGCCGTAACCGAATAAGTATTCGGTTCAAGGATTTTTTTATAGCAATTAGGTATTTTAATTTAGGTCAGCGGACGGAGCGGACCTGTTCCTGTTAGCCGACAAAATAGCCTAAACTGCGCTATGCGCAAGCACAGGGAATGATTTTCTGAAACGGGTAAAAATATTTAATGGGCAATGGGAACAAGTTATTAGGTAGGTAGGTATGGTTTTTATATTTTATTTCAATACATACCTTTTGCTATTCTAAGTAATTTGAATATTTTTGTAATCTAGCTTGTAAAGTAATTTTATTTTGTTCCCATACCTACCTACCTAATTCAGTTAAACTGCGATACAAACAAACAAACTTACTTACTCGCAGGAGACACAGGACACGGCTTTTCATTTATCAAGAAAAAGGTTTTGTAGTGTAAGTACATACATACTATATAAGGCTACTAATTTGGGGGAAAATACAACAACAAACGTTAATGGGAGCTCGGAAGGAAGAATTAGAGAGGGAACGATTTTAAATCTCTGGGAACGTGCTCAACCAACGTGCACTTCGATGGTGCTGCCAACTGGTGTCATCTTATGTCAACGTATCTTTTATAGTGCGTCAAAAAAAGCGTGACAAAAAGCACCGGGGCATGGCATGCATGCGCAGGCAAAGTCTTTAAGATGTAAAAATTCTTGAGGAACTTTCACGACTTTATTGACAGAATACGGAGTTTATTTTTTGGTTTCGAGGACTTCCGTACCGTTCATATCATCACCAAAAGGCACAATTTTTCTAACGACCTATAGTAATTAATTATTAACAGAACTATTTCATACAATAGATTAGACGGGCTCGTGGAGTTCCACATATTATTAAGGTTCTCCAGAACTTAATTTATTCGCTCACGCTCAGCTCCGCCACATATGCGGTTAAGAAGATAAGACATTTAACTGACATTGAAACCGCGAGATTGGTTTATTTTAGTTATTTTCATAGTATAATGTCATATGGTCTCTTGTTGTGGGGGTCTGCTGCAGACATACAGACTATATTTGTATTGCAGAAGAGGGCCATCCGTTTTATGTACAACCTTAGACCTCGCGATTCACTTAGAGAAATATTTAAGAACATTGACATTTTAACCGTAGCTTGTCAATATATTTTAGACTGCATTTTGTACGTGCGAAAGAACATTCATCTTTTTTCCAAAAAATCTGAATGTCATAGTTTTAATCTTAGAGTAGACAGCCACTGGAGATGCCCTAACGTCCGCGCTTCTAACAATTTTTTTCACCATTTTTTGCGGGGGACGAGGTAAACACGTACAGCACACCACCAAAATTTTTAATACTCAACAGTCACAAATTTTGCTGTCACGATAAACGCACACTACAGAAAAATTTAACATTTCAAAAAATACACGCTCACAAATAAAGATTTCACGTAACTATGCAGCATACATACGAAAAAGACAGTGATGGGACACAAAGAATGAGTCAAATCAGTTTGGTGAATGAACTTATATATAAAATTGTAAGTGTAAAATTCTGCACATTGAAGATAAAATAAATATTTATTTAGTCAGTTTGTAAAATAAAACCGGCCAAGAGCGTGTCGGACACGCACATGAAAGTGTTCCGTAGCCAAAAGATGGGCCTTAAACCTTATTTTCATAGTTAAGTTAGGTAGTTATTTCCATACATTACCATTTAGTTAGGGCAACTGCACGTCATAAGTTGGTCAAGTTGTATTAAAAATACTATGTGTGATACAGAGTCTGCTAAAGTTTTCGTTAAAAGTACAGTCAGCCACACATCAGGTTACCACAATCTGTCAAATTTCCTCAACTGATATTCAACTTAATGTGTATGACAGTATTTACTGTGGTGTGTGGCTGTACGTAGGTACTTACTTGGAGGTATAGAGCATATTTTTTTCAGAATTATTTTAATAGTATTTCAAAAGTTGGGGGGGGGGGGAGAGGAAGCTCTAATTTTAACTTTGTATTAATATATCTCGAAACTGGAGGGTTTGATCCACATTATGTCAAGGCAATTTTTGTTGTATTTAAAGATACCTTTTTAACGATACCGACCAGACGATGGGGTAAGTCGAATTTATTTTTCGAATTAACTTTTCACTGTATGGAAAGGGGAAAGGGGTGAAAAATAATTATTTTTCAATAATGTTAAAAACCAATTTTTGGATTATCAGTATACATCTCTTTACCAATTTTCAGTGGCAATCGGTGCAGAAACGGCGGAGAACGAGCCAGGACAGACAGACAGACAGACGGACAGACATGACGAGTAGACTACGGAACCCTAAAAAATTGTGAAGTTGTGCAATACATACTAAAACGTAAAAAATTACAAATGTGCGCTAGTTTGGGGTTAAACATTTGGACAAACAAAGGGAGAGTAAATGAAACAATATATTTTTAATTAGAATGATTTATTTAATATTACAAAAAATCCTTATTACGCATTTATTTATTGATTTTTCAAAATGAATAAGTTTATTGTACACGTGTCGAATATATTTCTGGGGGTCTAATTTTTTTGAAATATTGGATAAACGAACATTCGTATACTTTTCTATATTAAAATTAGCGAGCTCCAATTATGGTTTACTATCTACTCCGTTATCATGCATGATACTCCCGGACCACATATTTTATTCCTTTTACCTCGAAATATTTTATAGCCACCAATTCTTTTTATTTTTAGAATAAATTCCAACATCGTATGACCAGAAGAAAGGACAGTAATTTCTCTAATTCACTTTACAATGTTTTAATATTATAATATACGTCTATACTATTTTATTCAAAATATAATGAAAAGAACGGATTTTGAAACTAACTGCAGTGAGTGAATGATTCATTCAAATGTCGAGTTGATTTTAATTGGTCCCATCACTAGGACCGATACCACGATATCATTATTAAATTTTTCTGTCGTTTACGTATCGTAACGGTTTTTTATAAAAATAGATTTTCTAGTTTAATACACATTTAATAATTAATAAAAGTCATTACTTATGATAGGAAACGCGATCTTGTTGCGAATTTTAGCTGTCAGATCGCCTTTTACATGAAAATACTGCACAATTCACCATTTTTAAGAGAAACGTCACGCGACACGGAGCGATGCAAAATGGCGATGTAGCGACATCCAAGTAGTTTTGTATAACTTAGTTGACCAGTTCCGAATAGTTGACCAATGTACTTTGCCGGAGGGGAAACGCCCGGTATGGCATCTCCAGTGGCTATATACTCAAAGAGTTTTAATACAAGAAATAAACACAGACTCGCGGTTCCAAATCTAAAACTCCAAAAGATTAGTAGTTCATTTGTAGGACTAAGTATTAAAATGTATAACAAGTTGCCACAAAATGTTATTGACTTGCCAATTCATAAATTTAAAACACATGTAAAAGCCTGCTTAATAAAGAAAGGATACTATAAAATTGTAGATTATCTCAAGGATAAGGATTCATGGGTATAATGATCTAGATATTTCAATACTGAAATTATTATTGTATTAATTTTATTCAATTAGGCATTACAGCATTAAATTTAATTTTGTATACAAATTGAGTTACATTTACTATTAATGATTAATAACTGACATGATACTATCAACCTGTTATTGTACACCACGTCCTACAGTTTATTAGTATTTGGTTTAGTACATACTATTTTTTTTTTAACTTATGAGGAGAATTGGAATGGTCATGCTCGCTCAAATGTTCCTGAGGTGGTGGCGCTATGTGGCGGGTCATTACATTCCCTCTGATATGGTTGAGTGAAATGATGGCTGACACATACGTCATACTTGGGTACAGGTGCCGCCTCTGGGAACTGGTCTGCTCCGATTTACCTCATTCTTAGCTATTTAAAAATTTTCTTCATCTTGAGTATTGGACTGTAGGAGGTGGTATGAGGGAAACATTGTAATAAACATTTTGGCGATTAAAAAGAGTAACTGGCGAGTTTCTTGCCGGATCTTCTCGTCAGAATCAACTTTCCGATACCGGTGGTAGAATCGCATTATGTCTATTTATTTTTTAGTATATCTTATGTATCAAGATATATATTTAATTTTATTTAAATTATATACGTTATTTTTAAATAGTTTTAAAATTTTTCTTTATGTATGACGATTTGTAAGTGCTGTGTACAAGCCTATGCAAATAAATAATATTTTGACTTTGACTTGACTTTGACTTTGACTTTTGACTTTGACTTTAGACTTTGACTTTAGATTTTGACTTTAGACTTTGACTTTAGACTTTGACTTTGACTTTGACTTTGACTTTGACTTTATCATGTCACCAGAAACTGCTGAATAAAAGCGTTCACTGCAGTCTACTGCAGTATACGTTCCAGAACATTATAAACTTCGTAGTTCTTGCCCTTAAACATCCGTTGTCATGACTTTCTTGACGCACTATATGTTATATAGGTATGGTTGTACTCTGAAGAATAATTTAGAACCGAGTTTATATACAGCAGGTATGTAGGTAGATACATACCTAACGCTCTTATAATTACCTAACCTAATGTTATTGAAAATTAAATATGGGCATCCCCCTTCAAAGTTTCAGAAAGCGCTTTGTAAAGTTACCTACAAACGATAGTAACGCCATCTTTTTTTTACTCTAGAGAAGTCGATCACTAACATTTGGAAAACTAATAATCTGCCTTTCATAGCGCCATCTTTTTTTTATTTCAGATACTATTAAATATAAATTCATAATGTTGAACTGCTCATTATTTTTTTAGCGGGCAACATTGCTTGTTTATGGTTCGTTAAGGTGCATGCGTTGACGTTCAGCAAAGAGCAAAATACTTCTTCACTTTCGTCGGCCATATTGCTCTGTCGCCGTGCGTGCGTCTGATATTGAAACATTGCAGCCTTAGGTAATTATGATCTCATTTAGTATTATACAAAATTTCGCAATAGGCTCGAAAATTACATAAGTTATGTGTGCTAAGTGTGACGTTGGAGTTTATTTTCGCGGATTTAAGTTAACTTGATTTCTAGCCACTGCCACCTTGACTCTTGGATTATGTGTATTGGAATCATTCTACACACGAGGTGCCTGGCTCTACTGAGTGTGCGGTGTCATCACAAAGGCCTCATTCGAGGATTGGGGCTCGTTTTAAGTGAACAATATTGAGGAAGTTTTATCATCGTCTGTGTTTAATTTTGTTCTGAGTGATGTATCTACGTAATTATAATTTCAATATTATAAAGAACCTATATAATTTGGCGTAAATTACAAAATGTTTTGTTAGTGTATTGTGGAGTTTCCTAATTGGGAATTGTAATATTATGGTGAGGTAAGGATTTTGGCGTGGTGTATATTACTATCTACCCTCAACAATAATAATCCTTGTCTTCGATTGCGATGAATCCGTTCTTCTGCTAATACTCTGTAATATTTTTGTGTCATTTGGCTGAGAAAACTAATTTTGGCCATGTAATGAATTTCAATGTTTAAGTGAGTTAGGTAGGTTAGTGTGTTACCTACACAACTTCGGTCTATAGTACATAACTATAATTACACACTAAAACCGAACAGTCCTGCCAGTTTTACTGAGGTAGAATAAGATTTTTAATTCAAATATGTTTATTGCATATTATACAGTACCTATATTTTCGTTTTATATAAGGTAGGTACCTATTGAATCCAAAAAAGAACTGGGATATTTAAAAAACACAGAATTAATGACAATCATTATTCGTTCCAGTCATTATCTTGCAGTATTTCATTAAAGACAGTCTAACATGTGCATATTTTCGTTCAGAAATTGCGACAGGACATCCAGTTCTGTATAGATAATTATGTTTTTATGAGATAAGGTGTCAATGAGCAGACATAACACTTGATGGTATGTGATGGCCACTGTATGGACACCTTCAGAACCAGATCGCTTGCGAATGCAAAGTGGGGCTCATAAATAGAAACACTTAAATTATTATTTATTACATGCATACATCACATTTATTGAAATAACAATTTGAGTGCATACTCATTTGACAAACTAATATATGCTATTATAACTTAATTAATTGGGGCTTGCAGCCAAATAATGTTCTTCTGACCTATGTAATGTTTGGACCATTTTTTGGCCGACATTTCTTTGTACTATCTTTCCTCTTTTCAATTAGGGGGCTGAAACAAGTGATAATTTCCAATTGTTAAATATGATTATTGTGAAGAATAGGGTGTTTGAAGTACTAATTTCTTAATCTTTAATCATATCAACAACCAATATATACAAAGAATAGTGAGCTGGGAATAAATTCATAATGGGAATTGTGGATTTTGGCTGTAAGTGTACCCACTCACACTCAGGGTCAGATACTAGAATAGGCCATGTAAGGCAGACAAAAACTATAATCCTATGAGAACTCACTATAGGTTAGAACCTGACAGGATTCATTTGAATTAAGTTAATTTTTTGAACATGTTTGAGAGCTCAATTAGAGGACTTGACAAACTGGGACAACTTGAAATGAAATGACATATTTATTTGCTTGCTAAGTGTTACATACAAATATGGGAACTTTGCTTAGCTTTAGTCAAAAAACTGAAGCAAACAGATTTTTGTTTGAATTTGAAGATCAGACTTAATGATTCAATTAAAATTGAATGTGTAAATTTATTAGCTTTGCGAATTAGCTTATTATTTTTACAGTACTTATGTATTTACAATAACAAACTGACATAGCGAATTTGATTATTGTTAGGTTACTAAAGCAAAGCTTTGTTATTTACCTATAGTCATACAATTTTTTAAATGATATGCCTTTGCTGTTTTTTTGTACAAATAACCAAATTATGTTAATTTTATACACTATCAATTGATATTTGCTGTGGCGAACAGATTTTAACTAGAGCAAGGGTTGCTAATTTAGTTTAATGTGTATGTAGAATTAAAATGGCATATTGTAACAAAAAATTGTGTGTGAGTCAATATACTTATTAGCATTTTGACTCGAGCACATTTTTTTGTTCGAGCTTTAGTCTGTTAAGTCTTTTGAACTTAGACTCAGGTTATAATGGTTCTGAAAATTTACATAGTCTCTTAAAGAAGAGTCTTTGACTATGGCATGAGTTTTATTTTGTATACTGAGTCATTTTCAGAAGACTAAACAATGACATTAATTAAACTGTTGTGGTATCATAAGTACATAATAAAAAAAATTATATGGGGTGGAGTACAGAGATATTTTGTGCCTAGAACATATAAATGTTAGATAAACAGAAGCATAGAAATTAATGTATTTTATTATTGTACTTTTATTGCAGCCGTTGCTGTTATCTGCTGCTCACAAATTGAGTTCTTCACTTCTAATACCAGTAGAATGGGCGATCGCAGCAACCCCATAAAATTCGGACCGGAGTGGCTTCGTAACTTGGCACCTGGAACCTCAGGAATTGGCAATAACAATCACAACGCAACCATGTCATCCAACACTGCAGGTGCATCTGGAGGGCCATCCGGGGGAAACACACCAACCAGTTCAAATGCATCTAACACAGCCAATCTCTCATCAAAAGTACTACTGGCTAAACTCAGGTAAGAAAGAATCAAACCTTTTTATCTGCAACAAATTGCTGGTTTTCTCTGCCTCAATTACGATACCTGAATACTTTACTTTAAATTATTTCTTCTTTTCAAACAATATTTCTGAGCCATATAAATCAGACATAAAATCTCTGCGAAATACTCTGTTATTTTATCGCTCATGCTTTTATATTTTTGGAAGCATTCGATTTATAAAATGACTAATTTCGTATCTTTTTGGCTTAGATATGGCAGAGAAGAAATGTTGGCATTATATGATAAAACTTCAGAGGCACCACCTGAATTAAAGTATATTGATTTACTATATCAGCCAAGAGGAAAACCACCATCCGCCTTAAACAATTCGTTTGAAGATGAAATGGTGAGTTATGATACTGAATAGATTGTTAAATATCATCCACCTGTACATTGTAATTTCAGTGTTGACAAGCATGAGGACATCTAATCACCATACTTTGATATTTCAGAGAGAAAATATGAGAAGTGGTCCGCCCATGGGTGGAGGTGCGTCGCCAGGGGAAAGATTTGGGATGGGTCGAGGTTTGGGGCGAGGGCTAAATGTCAGCGATGGCCGAGGAAGACCCAGAGTACCGTTTGTTCGTCAGCCATCTACTGGAAGGTAAAATAGTTTGTACTCACTTTTGCTATTAGTGCCAATCTTTGCCAATAAATGCCAGTAGTTGTCGATTACACCATCAATTTGTTTGTAACATCTTGTTGTTATATGCATTGCAATAAACTATTTCAATATGAGTAATATGATAGTTAACATAGCATCAGTGTAAAATTCAAAAATAAAGCCAGCCTAATAAAGGTAACCTTGAAGTTTCAGCGTATTTGTTTTGAATTCTCTCCTTATAATATCCGACCATACCATTTGTTTAGGGGAACTACCGTATGGCATCATGGAAGTCCCAAAAACCCCGGTTATAGTGGCGGAGCAGACGACGACTCCTCATTAAATCTCCGGTCATCTTGGAGTGCTAGTAATGGGGGCAACCCCCCAAATAGAAATACAGGCGAACAGGCTGAATGGACCCCAAGTAAAATGTTTCGAAGGTATAGTTGCATTTTTTTTCCTGCTACTGACTTTTTTTTAATCTTTATTTATCTTATGGGTTTTGATACAATTTGACATGCCAGCCTCATTGTAACTTAAATTACATAGACTTATGTAACAATAGAACTTATAACAATAAATATAAATGTGATAAAAAAAAACGCGCGGACGAGAAAGTGTAGAAATGATAAACTAAATCTCTTAAATATTTAGTGAGTTATGTAGGTAGTTAGTTAGCTTATTTCAAGTCTCACCCTTTGTTACTTTTTATTTGTTTTTAGCAAACGACAAGGGCAAGCAACAAATTGGAGACAGTCGAGAGAGGAAGGAGAAGAATGGCGGTCATCAGATGCTGGAAGATCGCGTGGTAATAATCAGCAGGAAAAATGGGGTCAGTTATTTTGTAGACCATAGATACTAGATGAGTCTGTAGATATTTTTGTTGTGGGCTGGGCTTATTTAAAATAGGCCGTTTGAGATTTGCCTGATCACATCACAATATGCTGGCATTTTGTGATTTGGTGATCATTTCAAGTGAATCAAAGTCTGATTCTAAGATGACAATGTATCAATAAAATTTTAAATTATATATATTTTATTTACTTACGGACAAGATGCTACAGAGTCAGTAAATCCAAACATAGCACAGCAAATAGTAATATGTTAAAGATCGAATGATATAATTATGGTGGGTATTTCGCAGGCAAATCAAGCTATTGAAGTGTATCAAAATGGTCCCAGGCAGATCTTGAGCCCAGTTTAACGATTGTCGTACGTCATTGACATTATAATTAAGTGCGAACTGATGAATAATTCTGTTACAGAACGAGATTGGGGCGATAGACCTACTCAAGATAAACCACAGTGGAACTCAAATCGCCGAACGTGGGTTGGCGGGGACACTCAGAATGATGACAACTTGCCAGAATGGTAATATACAAAACATAAGTTGCAAACACTCGAAAGTGAAAGTGGACGGTGACTTCATTCTATTATGTATCTGTAAATGAATTTGCATTTTAACTATAATATATTAAAACGGGTATTAACGCGAAGTTTATTGTAAAATATATTGTTTTGTACTTAGGTACTGCTTGACGTTACAATTAATAAGTACAATACATGCAATATTATTAACAATAAACGTCGCGTTAATTCCCGTTTTAATATAATATAATTAAGATGCAACATAAGAATTTGCATTTTTCACTATTCATTTTTACTAAAATATCTTATGAGTTATGACCAATGTAGTGTCTTAAATGCTTGTAATCTTTAATGATAACGTATATGCAGGGCTGTAGACAATGCCGAAGCGTGTGGAGGAACGTTCGACTCATCTGGAGCGTTCCATGGCTATAGCAATGACGACACTAACTTGCCGAAAAATCAAGACTCCGCGTATCGTGAGTTTCATGAGCCTAGATCAATAAAATTGTATTATCTATAATTATCACTCTTGTAATAAGAACTCATTTCAGCACTAACGAGATCTCACACTCACGGTAGCTTCGCTCGTTCAAAGACAGTGGAAGAGGGCTCTGAAGAATGGTGGGCATCAGAAAAAGCAAAGAAATTATCTCCTAAGAGATTTGATGCCAGTGACGTTAAATTTAAAAAGGTATTAACAATCTTAAAATTAAAAAGATTACCAATATTATCTTTTCAATTAGTAAAACTTTTTTTGCGGATAGTCACCTTTTCACTTGCCCATATCAGAACAGTAATTATTTATTATCTATAACGAAATGTCTTTGTATACTGACTCATTGCCTTCGTTGCCAGCAAACCAGTGCTCCTGAAACATCTGATACAAGCAACGACTCAAAATCTGTGCCTAGCAAAGACGATCAACACCAAGAATTGCCTGAGAAACTTGAATCAGCGTCCGCATCCGCGCCGGAGCCGCCAGAGAACGCCACCGGGAGCGTGAGCGATGACGAAAAGTTCAAGAATTCTTTCAAACAAAAGTTTTCAGAAAGTAAAACATTTGATGCACTGATGAGGAGTGATATAAATTTAGAAGATACCACCGATGACCGGAGTAATTTTCAATCTGTGATGATCACTCCAAATAATAGCTTGCGACAAAAACACCAGAATATCGTGTCTGCTGCTTCAGAGATACCTGTAAGAGATACCAATAATGGAAAAACAGGAATACTGCAGCTCATGCAGAATTCTGGCAATCAACCATTGGAGAAGTGAGTAATGCAACTTCATAAATAGTATTTTATTAACTTGATCTTTGTTAAAATTCTTTAACCATAAAATATTTTCTATTACCAATTTTTGAATTAAGATGAATTAGGTTTATCTTTGGTAACTACATGCAGAGTAAACTTTTTCTCATATTTCAGTGAAATTCGTAAACATCAATCACCAGAAGACAAAATTGTTGATGACATTTTTGACATGACATTGGAGGAAAAAGATATTCTCACTAAACACCCCAAACCAATATCCAGCCCTCTAATCAACCAACCACCTTCCAGCATATCATCAACAATGGCTTCTATTGTAAATTCTATGCCACAAATGCCAAACCAAGCAATGCAAATGAGATTATCCAGTCCGGTGTTTGCTAACCCAGGCTTAATGTCCACCAAACCAAATATGCCCACATCAATGCAAAGTGGATTACCAGTGGGACTGCAGTGCTTGCCAGCAGGAATGCAGTGTTTACCAGCAGGATTACAAGGGCTCCCAGCCGGTTTTCCAATCGCAGGATTACCACCGTCACTCCAAATGGCTGGAATGCAACCTATGGTAATGCCAGGGAATAACATGCAACCCTCGAATGTCCAAAGCGGTGGAAATCAAGCTCCAGGAATCCCTGGGACCGGGATCCAGAATTCAGGCATGCAAGGAAACCCACTGCCATCAGGAATGCAAGGCAGCATGCAGCAGTCAATGCAAGGGCCAGGTTTACAAGGTCCTGGTATGCAAACATCTGGACTTCAAGGAAGTGGGATGCAGTCTAGTATGCAGCAAAGTAGTATGCAGAATTCTGGCATGCAAGGAAATATTCAGCAGTCTTTGCAGTCGGTGGGAATTACCAATTCGGCACTGAACGCTTCCTTGGGCCTTCCCATTAGACCTGCTAATAACTCTATTGGGTTGCCAATTCAAGGTGTGCCACCTCCAGTAATGCCGAACTCTGGTATGGGTAATCCTAACATGGGTAATGCTGTGTTACAAGGTTCTATGGGTGGAAATCAAATGCAACCTGGTAGCGGCGGTATACCTGGGTTTCCTAATGCTGGAGGTATACCTGGGATGTCGAGTGCTAATAGTTCATTGTTCATGTCTCAAAATCCAAATAATCCAGCGGTAAGTATATAATACTCAGCAATTTATTTTACTATATCTAGCAAAACGGTTGACAGACACACCACATTGTTTTTCGTACTTTTTTTTATCTTAATGATTGATTTTGATCAGCGGCCAGTTTACAGGCCACCGAAAACTCTGTGCTTTATTGACTATCGTCAATGATCATAATGTTTTGACATTCTTATAAACTATCGACCATAAGGGGGGACTATTCAGTTTACTGATTCACTTGTATATCTGTTAAAGGGTAAATACTATATAAGTCCAAGGTGGACGCTAGTTTAAAATATTTGTGACAGTGCTAATTAGGAAATTTATCGACGTTTCATTATTCTAATGTTAATATGGTTTTTGTGAACAGATGGGATCTCAAGGTGATATTCCGATGCCAAACCAGCATGCTCAAAGCAATATGTTTCCAATGCATGGTCTACAACATTCTGGGTCACAAGCAACATTTGGATCTTCAATATACAGTAACATGATGCAACAGACACCTCCGCCGCCACCTCCAAACACGCAAACTGGGGATCTATGGTATTATGAAGATCCAAAGGTAAATATAATAATAGCTTATAGGTATAAGCTAATGTAGCCTTAGCTCTTTAATTTTCTTGACCTATTACATGGAGTGACGTAGCGTGGTGGGTGTCGTCCGCTCTTCTTTCTCAACACCCCTTACGGTTGAAGTCGTAATTTTGCCGCCCCCTTTCGTGGCTCCAACTGCCCCCTCAAGCTACGCCGCTGATTACGGTGTCATTGTTACAGAAAAACATTCAAGGACCATTTTCATCAAAGGAGATGTACAATTGGTATAGGGCTGGGTTTTTCAGCCCCAGCCTCATGGTGAGGCGTGCATGCGATGCCCACATGCGTCCTTTGGGATCGTATGGACCCGTCGTGCCATTTGCTCAAATGGTATGTTATATTAATTTGATTATTTTGGAATATGCATTAAACCTGGCATTAATATTAATCGGTCTGCGTAGTGAAGAAGTTTGAACACTTGTAAAATAGATCATTATTCTAAAATTTACTTCCGGACCTCAAGATCACTACTAATGATACGTGCCGGGATTGGTACCTGGATCTAAACTTTGCTGCTATTTCTAAATTGGTCTCACGTGTTACAATATAGAAGTTCTAAAATAAGTAGTACTCTCTTTATTGGATGAAAACATGCTTGTACTCCCATCAAGCATCTTGACGAAAGTTTAGTAATAAAATATTGCCTAGCAAGTCTACTTTTACAATGTAAATAAAAATTAAGGTTAGGTATGTACTGTTAAATAATGCAGTAAAAAAAACAGTTGAATGCCTTATGTATGTGGAATTTATTAAAATGCTTAATTAACAAAATTTTCATTCTCGACCATTTCCTCTTTGATTTTGACAGAATCATAGTGACATTATTTTTATATGACAGGACATGCTGTCGTCATTCCCACTGTCGAGCGGTTTCGACCGATCATCGGGTCCCCACGAATCCATGCTGAACTCTCAGCAAGCTCTCGGCCTGGAGTCTGTAAGTAAAGATAACAATCTAGCCATTACCAGTTCGTTGTATATAACATTTCAAAAACATCAGATTATGTCTCCATAACTTGCAATTAGAGGTTTCAGTCATTATGTTATAAATGCGCTTGACCGTTTTATGCCCTCGCACGTGTTTGTTATCTCTAATAAACTGTATGTTAACACGACGTAACCACAACAAAATAACTTCAATCAGATTTGAACAATGAAATCACTTGAATTTATGCATTCACAAAGAAAATAATTTTTGAAATCCTTTCAAATACAGTTGTATGTTTTAGGTGATGAATATATCCAATATAAATGATGCTCCTACAATGGATGCAATGCAATTTGGATCTGTGGGATTGATTAGGAATCCGCCTTTTGGCCAACAACAACCGATGGTAAAAAAATGATTAAAAAATTACTCCTTCTTTAAAACAGTTTGGTTTAGTAGTGACGAAGAGCATACAAGTTTTATTTTTTTCCAACTGTCCTTTAGTTACTGTCGTTGTCGTAACCGGATGTTCCGCACGACCTTGATTCCTTTGGCACGGTATCTCCAACTCTAGGTAAAAAAGGATTATGGTTTATTTGGGCCATGCAAATTATTTTATAGTTGATTTTTAATTTGATCTTTGCATTTGACACGAGATCCTTAACTTTTTGAATGTGCTTTTATTTTGCAATTTTAATCATTTCTTTGTGGATGGCCACTAAATGCAATCGCTTTTTTTTAAATATTTGTTTATTGAATAGACGCGACACGAATACTAATATAAAGGAAAAATTAAAATTCTGTTACTTAATTTCTAAATGACTTGAAATACTCAATAATATAATAATGTTCTAATGGTTGGGATATTGTCTTACTCTTCTCTTGTGTAAAAATGTTATCATAAATAAATATTGATGGTATAGTTGAAGTAAAAGAAGCGAAGTATCAGCCTATATACCGTCCCAATGCAGGGCCTCATCATAGAAATCAAGTCATGGCTGCTACTATGATGGGATAGTATTGATACTTTTCGCTAAATAATATCCATTTGATGGCATTTCCACCGTCCTAAGCTCGCGACAATAGTCATGCATAATATTCTCATCATTGCACTATTTTTAATAATCCACTAATCATTAGTGTAGATGATAGATGTTTATTTTTATAAGTTTATCTTCGTTTAGGGGTATTTCCTTTAAGTATTTCTAGAATGACAGTTTTAAAATTACGTAATTAATTTGGAACTTAATACTGTAGATTTTGTCGTTTGTATTCTTTAGTTTCCATAGACACATTTTATTTATTCATAGTAATAATGCTATAGTTTTCGATTCGATCAATAAGTAAAAGTAATCTTTCAAAGTAGCTTTTGCTTAAAAGGTTGACGCTCAAATCTATGAGGTTCTGACCAAAAGCCTGACCAGAAATATAAATTAACAGACAATAACAATGGCGGCGCTCTTGATAAGTTTTTATTGTCCGGGTCATCATCATTAGTATTATCGGGAAACTCTTTTTTTTTAGATATTTTCCGCAACATAGCTTCTTGTTTGTTTAATGAAGCTGTATAGGGAGCGTGCACATCGACGGTGCTTTGAACTTAATTTGTCCTATGAATCAATACAAATGTGCTGCCTATAATTACATGTCACATTGACGGTGCAGCCAACCATCGATTTGACCTTGATTAATCTTGTTAGTCAATAAAAAATGCTGCCATTACAATTTGTACTCTGAACGTTATGTTATGCTAAATAAAAGAACCGTTTGTTTACATAGGCCGTTTTTCAGCTGACGTGATCAGAGTTTAACAGATAGTCTAGGGACGAAAATTCAGAATCAATCGTGGCAGGAGTGTATTATATAGATTCTAATTAGATCTGGTAATGGTTACAGGTGGATTCCTTGTGGAGCCAGCCGTCTCCGTCAGCGGACATGCTGTGGATGCAGCAGGCGATGTCCCGCAACGACAACCGAGTAAACAACTTGCCGATGTACTTTTGGGACCAGCAGGTACGTTCGCTTTTTCGCCTTATCTGATTGTTTAACAGAGGCTTGTTTAAAATGTTAAGTTGTGAAATGTGCGTGATCTATAGATTCAGTTTATTGAAAACGTTAAAGCAGACTATTGATCAACGAAATGAAGACGATTATATTTTTGTTTTTTGTTTTCTAGACAGATAAGTTAAGTCAGTGACTCCAATTTAAGGCTGCGTTTCCACTTAAAATGCGCGACATGCGTTGTGAGAGTTTTTGTTAAGAACCAATAGGATCGTATCGCTGTGCGGAGTTAGGTAAATTATGCGATTCTATTGTTTTTAAACAAACGCTTTCCTTGCAATGCATCCTCGCACATCTCTGGTGAAAACACAGCCTTACGCAAGAATTGTTGAAATAATGTATTATTTGCTGGATTGTTCAGTAGAATAATTATTAAAATATCGAATCGAAATTACTCATATATTTGATGTAATATTAAAGATTGCTTAACATTGTCTGAAATAACTAGGCCTGGATCTGAAATTCTAGAATGCTACTAGATATCAAGCCTTGCTAGATACTTCGACAAATTCTGTGCCCTTCCATCTGCTTGTGTAAAAAAAAACTTATTTGCCCTTCAGTATAATAGAACTTTTTGACATTGATGAATTTGTAATCAATGTTATTATGACTTTTAAACAGGCCTTTGTTACACTAGCTGTTGTAACGTATTGTTGCATCTCCTTGCTATATTTCTTCAGCCGAATAGTTGTAAATTCGTGTGATATGCAAGTCCCGAAAATGTCACCCGCACCAGCCTTGATTAACAAACTTACATTTAGTTTCTCTCGAAGACATGATTCTAATATAAATTCTATTAGTGTTGTTCTATTTGAACCTCGAGGTTTTTTGAAATTAAGTGTAAGTGATGAAGTTCAAGGTTGTACTGATTATTTAGGGCCGGTATCCGTCAAAGTGGAGAATGTTATCCAGTGACATAATAGGTCTTTGTGCTCGGGCCCGGTTCTTCATTTACCGTGTGAGATTGACTCATAGAGATGGTGCTAGTATTTCCACAAAATTAAGTTCACTTTAAGAGCTTGAGTCCTGAAATAGATCGCTTACAACTGTATCGAGTAACTCAAACGAGGCATTAAAAGTACCGCAAGGTATTAAAGTTTTACTTCGCAGAGCGTAGTTTTTACTTCGCAGCGGAGAAAAGTGCGCCGTCTGCGCAGGTCCTTATAAATATCCGTGTGCAAGATAGGAGGAATCAGGCCCTCTGCCCGACCGTCGTCTCTTACCTCGCACTTGACCACCATATCGATGTTTTTAATTTCGCAATAGCAGTAGCGTGGCATAAATAAGGAATGGCGAGAAAGAGCAGAGTTAAAAATCGTTTAATATTCGAAAAGGCAAAACGCGTTCAATTTATATAACAGGGACTTGACCGGGAGGCGATGACAATTAAACAAGTGCAATGTAGCACATAATCCAAGCTGACTGACAGCTTATGACCACGGACATTGTAAAGCGGGCTTTTAGGGCCGGCTTGGAAATCTTCAGATACCCTCTCATTCTCGTCTCGTGTTGTACATAATACTATTCTTTATTTTTGATTGAAGGCATGAATATTATAAGTACAGCATCTGTGGTCCCATTGATTGTGGCTGGATTCCCACAAAAGGATACCGCGCTCTAAATCATCTGACAAACAGGGTTGAACTTCAGGTTTTGCCGCTTTCCACCAAAGGAATCATGAATGACGTATTAATACTCAATTACGTTCAATTTTCTTTTCGGTGGTGTTTATATTTTGTTAATTTAAATGTTAATATTTTTTGTTGTTTTAATTGGTCACAATCACCTCTTCTAACGAAAAGCATGATGACATGACGAGAACTCATTTAGGTTTGTAAGTAGCAAAGGATATAAAATAGCGGTTATTAAACCTGTTAATGATACTATTGGATTTAGCTATATTTGGGCTAGGGCTTAATACTCAATATGTTCAATGAAAGTGACATTATTATTTATTTATCTGCAAACAAACAGTTCTATTGTTTGTTTGGAGGTTTTCTAAATGCTCTTATATATTATTATAGTCATCTGCTTAAGTATTGGTGGCGTATTTAGCAGTGTATCTATTTATCACATCTTGCACCTTAAATCAATATACTTAACCGCGCGAAGAATTACAGTATTCAAGTATTTATTTGCATACTAAGTGTACAAAAGGTCTTACAGCTATAATACATTTTGTTCTTATAACTTAGCAACTTATAATTAAGTAGTATAGTTTCAAAAGCGGGAATTACTATTGCAAAGTAAGATATTACGCATAAACGTTCACGTGAAATCCTTCTACCAGGGGTAGGGTCTATCCACATACCACATAAAAATAAAATCAACTTTGAGTGAAAAATAATTGAATACAGTAGAGCGTCGATTATCCGAACTAATAAGGGGACGTGGGTGTTCGAAAAACCGGTAATTTCGGATAATCGAACTACCTATATGTATATTGATTTAGACATAGGTATATATTTACGTACATATATCCTGACAAAAAGGAAATAAACAAAAAAGTACAGATGTAATCTTATAGTAAAGCATGTATGTACTATGTGCAATTAACGCTTAAAAAAAACTTGAATTTTCGTTTGCGGGAGCATGCCTATCCGCTTACGAGCGGCTAGATTACGTACTTTTTCAGAACAGATAGGGTTCGGATAAGCGGTCGTTCGGATAATAGACGCTCCACTCTACTACTAAACTAAATTGATTCAATTGTATAGATTTTTCTGTTAGCCTATACCGGTTTAATGTGCAAAGAAAATCTGACAAATTTTATTTGCGCATTAAGAGAACGAACCTGATTTCTTAGTTTCTACTGATTAAATATCAGTAGAAACTAAGAAATCAGGTTCGTTCTCTGGTGAAGCAACATAAAAACTGGTCTAAGATGTACAAATTAAAGTACTTATATTTTTGGAATATAGTTGCACGAGGTATTAATAAAAAAAATGACTTGTATCAATCCACAGAGTGAGTAAAAATCTTTCCAATTGTGTTCTAGATCACATTAATGCCAATGCCAATTTAAAAATAATAGGTCGGAATTAAAACCGACTTTTGCTAAGTTTTTACGGTCTCCGAACCGCTGATTGACTGTCGTCCGCCAACTGATCGCAGAGCGCGTGAACCGAATACCCTT
The DNA here is from genome assembly GCA_014851415.1 of Cnaphalocrocis medinalis. NCBI lineage: Eukaryota > Metazoa > Arthropoda > Insecta > Lepidoptera > Crambidae > Cnaphalocrocis > Cnaphalocrocis medinalis. The sequence goes on along the minus strand of CM026273.1, from coordinate 720,290 downwards.
TTGAGGTTGTAGTTACTATGAAAATTGCCTTCTACATTTCCATACAATACGAGTGTAGCGTTTTTGCAAACGCCAAATCGGGCCAGAAAAATCTTGAATTACATAGACAATCTGCGTAGTCAAACTGTAAACTAATAAAATTTCCATTCCTCATCTACAAATTCCTATTTGATATTGTGTCAGAGACTTTTACTTGTACCTAACTCAAAATCTCATCATGTTTGAGGGTGAATATCTTATTTAACAGTTTCAGTTTGGCCGTTATTTATGTTAGATACTCTTTTTTTAGGTTGTTTTTAGTTTTTAATTTACTTTCATGATTCCTTGAATGCTGCTGAATTACAGTTTAAACACTCGGTCAATAAATGTTGCTTAAAATGTAGGTAAAACTGCGTTATATGTTATTCTTAGCGTTATTATAGTCTGTACATTTATTGGTTTTTCTTTTTTAGATTAAATAAGTGTGGAAATGCTATTCCAAAATATTGTGATTATTATTATAAAAACGTTGACGTTCAGTGAATAGCAATTTTACATTTGAGTTGTGATTAAATGTACATAAAAGCTTGTGAGTGCTGCTCGGCCCCTCCAGATTTACTGTTCTCACTAAATAACATATCCTGCTTAGCAACTAATGTACTTATATTCCGAAAAACAATGAGTTGATACAAAGTTCAGGGTCACCTCGGAGTCTGCAATATATTTTTTCTATGCAATCATTTTTAACGGAAAACATTTTTTTTAAATATAGTTATTCCACGCAATTTATGTAACGTTCGAAACTGCTGCCTTATGTATACTTGGAGCTAAAGTATGTTGAGATTTTGTTTAAAACGCAAAAATTTATATTTTAAAATTATTATTATAGTTTGGGTAGTTTGGGATGGTAAACAAAATTTAATATGACAAATCTGGAAATTCTGGGCCGAGTTTCTTTTGGGATGAATTGCCACCACCTACCCCAAAAAGCCATTGGCATCAAATCCGGCTGTTCTATTCTATTAAGTGACGTCACCCAAATTAGATGTAATGAGAACTCGTAATAAAAATGAAGAAATTGCAACAATTTTCTAAGGTTCTAGTAGTCGGATAAACTTAAGATACCGTCGTATTATATTAATATTATTACGTGCAGTCAAGCGAAGCTATTAATAGTTAAAAAGCCACTGACCGCTCAATTACTCTTAAGTAAAACGATTATTGCTTATTGGCACATAATGCCCATCCGCCAATATTATTCTTGTCGTGGTTGTTAACAACAACAAGCTATAAGTTGAAAATTATTTACAAAAATAATATATCAATGGATCTACCACTTTTATGTATAATATTAATTCAAATGAATGATATCGTGTTGTGTTTGTTAAAATGTTTGAATAAGCTTGTCGAGGGAGTCATAACTTCTTTCTTGTTTACATCTTTCGTCAGATTGATTTGAAACCTTTATTGCAAAATTTCTTGGAAGTTAGGAAGGATTTAAGATACTAATATACTTACACTTTAATTAGTTAATAATGAATTTAATCTAGTAAATAATGAATTGAAATGAATTATCATCTAGTAAATAATGAATTTCTCCGCAGTCTACTGAATCAATGTGTTTTTTATAAAAGTTAATGTTGTCTTGCATATTATGAAAAAGATGAAATAATGGTTTATAATACACACGAATTTATTTGTTTAAGTTTCTATAAGTACATATAAAATTAATGCTTATTTTAAAGTATACTTTATTCTATACATACTTCCATAAGTCACAGCGTGCGTCTAGTTTAATTAGATATCCAAAATTCCAAACGTACCTACTTACTTGGCCACGATTCGACCAATCTTTATCCGGGAGTAAATCTATAGTTTACCGCTTTCATACCAGACGACTCGAAGCTTTATACCATAGATTTATTCTCAGACAAAGACTGACCGAATCTGGAATCAATAAATTTAGTGATAATAGTTCATAATACATGTTTGTAAACCATGGTTTGATTAGATAAGATCCAGACTGTCCAACCGTTAGTTGAAATGGCCCGCGGGTCGGGGGTATTTCTGCCTTCTGAATCTGGTACGCAATGGTAATTTGACTAGATTCGGAAATATACTCATGAGTATATTATCTTACAGCAGAGGTATCGTATCGTACTTTAACTCATTATAGTTCCTACTGGAGAATTTTTAAACAAATTTTTAGAAGTAGAGTTCATTCTTCAATCATTATAATGCGGTTACTAAAATACGAAACTTATATCGATGTTTTAATATCGAAACAACATTAACATTAGTTTTTTTAATTTTGTATATTTTTTTATGTCTTGGCTGCTGCCGTGTCTAAAGACACTTTTAATTCTGCCAATGTCGAGTGATAAAAGAAACGTTATATATTGGAAGATTGACCAGTGTGATGAGTTTAATATCGCTGGATTTAGTTTTAAACGAGTTAAAGTTAACAACATCTAAAACAGAACAAACACATCGGACAACACAAACAAAGCAAACATGTATGTATACGTCATAGACAACACAAAGTTATAAGAGGGAGGATCGCTTAAATTGTTTTTGAAAGATGGGCAGTATTTTCACAAATATCATTGAGAAGTGCCAAATAAGTAAAAATATAAATGGAGTTGTTTATTTGCCTGCGATATTATCATTTGGTGTTACTAGACAAAACTTGTATTGTGCTCTAAATTCGGCGAAAAAATACGTTCGTTTGCCAGTATAAGTATCGAATAATTCATACGAACTGTAGAATTCTAAATGAATATGTCACCGGAAAATAACAAGACTCGTAAGTTGATCAATTTTCTAGGTAGTTGATCAACTCTCGGAAAATAATAAACGGCAATGGTAATGTACTATTTAACGCATTGAATTTTAGGTAATTGGTCAACTTACGGTATCTAGCCGTAATTTAATAATTAACTATATTGCTACAAGTAAAATCATCCACAAATGGGCCAATCGTTGCCCAGTGTACTATTTGACGGTACACTATTATCCGTCACTTAATACACTTTTCTCTGATTGGTCGACAGGTATAAAATCACGTGAGTCTTTTAACCAATCAACGTACACCTTGCCTTTGTCGGATGAATTAACGGCAAGGCGCCGTAAATTAATCAACTTACTAAAATTAAATGCGTTAAATAGTATATTTCAACTGCCGTTTATTATTTTCCGAGAGTTGATCAACTACCTAGAAAATTTATCAACTTACGAGTCTTGTTATTTTCCGGTGACATATATACATCAGCTAGAAAAAAAATGTTAGATAAAATTAAATAGATGTTGATCGGTCCATATTATTTCTTTTTATTTAATTCACTTGTAAATTACCGCTTTGAAATAAATCTAGCATAATAGACATTTTGTACGCATTTATCATTATTTTATTTTAGCAGGACTGTCTCGAGCAGAATGTAAACATACGAGACATACGAACGAATTGGTTATGAAAAGATTTCTGCATTATTATTTCAGACTAGGCAGGAGAATCGACTTGTCCACTCTTCGAGGGATGTAACTGTTTAAAACAACATAGATTTTCTGCCTAAGTCTTTCATGATTCCTAAAAAACAATAATTTAAGTAAATATTCAATTAGTTAAACCACCGTTATGGTTTCAGGACTAAAATGGAAATCAAATGCAGCTAATCGAAGAGAACTTGTCAAGTACGAACAATTATAATTTTGTCGTACTTACCTCTGAAGATTGCCACCTTTGTGAAATTCATTTTGAAGTGTGTACAGTTACAAACTGAATAGGTACATCGTTTTTTTTTTATGAAACAGTAAATACTTAAAAGTATTAAAAATGCAGCTTTTATGTACCTATTAACGAAAGGATTGTAAGGGAAAAAAACATATCGAAAAAATCTAAATATCTTCATAGATTACTAGAGGAAGTTGATACGATGCCTGGGCGTCTTCTATTTAGTTTGAAAAACAATGTATTAGAAGAGATAAATTTCCAGACACTATGGCCGAATAGTGGTTCGAAGCAACATTTTTTTTCTTATTATTTATATCTTTTCGTTCGTAGCCTCATAAAAGCGGTATGTCTGAAGTTTCGTTCAAGTTTTTATTATACAATAAAAACTCATTGTATATTTCATATAAAAATCTACTGTGACTTATATGGAAATAGTGTTTAGATAATTAAGATATACCACACTAATTGATTATATTAATTTGTTATTTTTAGGCGAAGACCCTTCTTGCATTATTTTAAACTTGCATATAGGTAGCTGGAGGCACGAAAGTATAGCGATGACCGTTATTTTGCGCACTTGTAAAAAAGAAGACTTTCTATTAAAATTGGTTACTGCGCACTCAAGGTCATAACTACAGCTTCTTGCCGTAGACTATACTATTATGTAACTCGATTATGGAGTAAATATTTCAGTCTTTTTTATCTAAATTAAACATTATTTATTCATTTATTTGCCGTAAGTACGAAAAAATTAACATTCCAGGTATGTATTTTTACCTGTTTACATTATTTTTGTATTGTTATATTTAGTGGTGGTGTGTCCCGGTACAACTACGTATCGATAAATTCTCGTAAAATTAAAAGTGCCTCAACTCTGACGATGAGCGAGCAGTTTTTACGTCTAATCCAGTAAAGATTATGAATTAATTACTTTTGTATCTACATGCGAGAAGGGCCTTAGTGATAGCAATGCGTAATATAAGGACAAGTAACAGAAACGCGGCTTTCATATAGTGACAAGACTTTTATGGATTATTATAATGCATGTAGAACAAGGCTCTTAACTCTGAAATAAATAAAAAAATCATTTTGCAAAGGTTTGGTTTATTATATTGATGCGAAAAATGCAAGCGCATAAATTACAATATAATCATTGATAAGATCGTATGTGTTTTTTTAAACGGTTTTTGTCTAATATTTATCGGGCTATTTAATTAACAGAGAACGCTGATTTTTCAGAGCTTCTCTAACAGATTATGGTAAAAAAAGCAAGATTTGTTTACACCAGGTATGGAATAATGTCTGTTCTCTATATTAATTTGCTCCAATTCTAGCAAAGTAGAACTGGATTGCAAAAAGTAGAAACAGATAAACAATAATGCCGGAGTTACATAGACCTCGTATATTTTTTTGTTTAGTTACATAAATATTTAGTATGTATGACTTATCCGTAATGGCTGGACCTATATTCTGTTACTAGTTCTTACTTTAAGATAATTGTTCATTCTATAGTAGAATCCGTCACATTAGTATTAAAGGAAAATATGAGAGGATCTACCCTCGCTGTACATTACGGAAAATATCCGGTGTATGTATATTCGTATTTATTTATTATACCTCAATGGAATAACCCTTTTCTAATTGTATTTTACTAAAAGTTTAGTATTGTTATAATATTGTGAGGCTGTTAATATAAAATTATCGCGTTTTGGAATTTAATAAGGAGCACAAAACATCAAAATCTACGGTCTCTAAACATTAACTATTAGAATAGTTTGAGGACGAATTCAAAATTTGGCTGTTATTACAATAAAAGACTGAAAAAATATTTAAAGACTGCATAGTATGATAATAAAAATGATTTAGTAATGACAGTTAACATGCATGGATATACAGGGTGTCTGTTAAATAGTTCTATATACAGCATTTAGTGAAAATGATGGCTCTGAAATTCCAGATAACCTTATGTTACGCGAAGTCTTCGAGTTTTCAAATTGCCTACATTGACAGGGAATCAAATTTATACTAGTATTTTACGAGTAGTTATACTATTCCTGCAACATTATACCTACCTACTTGTTATAAGGAACTGTCAATGATAAAAATAAAATGTTGATAAACATGCACTGAAAAAATCTGAGAATCTTGCATTGTGATTATTTGTGTGATTATTAAAAGATATTATGATATATTTCATAAATTCAAATTACTTTAATTCATTTTAAAGAAGAATTAATATTCCCTTATTTTTAAGAGAGATATATTTCTCTTGGCGCTTATTAAACTTACACAATGTTATGTACTATTTACTAGACATCTTATATACTAGTACTTGTAGTTGAGTCTTGTTGATTGTAATGTGTCAATGAAGTTACCAAAGTGTAAGTCTTATATAGATAAAATTAAGATTACGGTCCTTTATGCCGTGGGGATGGTAGGAGGCTGTTGATTAAGTGCCTACCTATAAGGTATGTCGCCTAGCGTTCTCACAGTATTTGAGATTTATTTTGTTAAAAACAAATTTGTTAAAGGCTCTTATTTTTGTTGATAAAGTTTATTTTAGAATAAAGAAATGGTAACTCTATTAGGTATTGTTATTGCTTCCTTATTTTATTATTTCCTCTGCCATTAGACTATTCATTAAAACAATAAGCTACATATCCTCCGATAAAACAATGAAGCAACATTTTAATGATGTCTTGATTTGTAGATTTTACTGTGGTAAAAGAAGAAAAAAAAATTGTGGGTCCAAGATACGAGTCATTTCATCACACTATTATCTTCACCAACTTATGGCATTGCAAACATGTGAAATCTAAATTTCATTATGATAAAGTGGTAGACTTGATAGAAATTTGTTTACGCACTCTATTTTTATTTTCTTATACGGTATCATCTGATACCGTTTTTAAGGAAGTAGTGATAAAATATGTAACATGACATTTTATATTTGCGGCTATCTTGAAATCCTTGATATTATTATACTCTGATTATTATTACGTGAGATACATATAGATGTCAATGTCAAGAACCCGTACATTGTCATCTATTTTGACAGGTGCAAAAAGTAAATTGGAAACTTCACATTGGCGTCTGTCAGATATTATTACATAATAAATATCAGGATACCTATGTGAGATCAGAAAACGGTTTAATTAATGCAATGGCAGGTCATCTCTTTGGTGATAATCTTTAACTTAAAATATTCTTAATTATCTAAGGGCAAACACTCGTGGCAGTCGTGCTTTCAGTAGGACTACGATCAGAATCAGATCAGAATGCTTCTCAGTGACAATGACATTGACGTTGTAAATTTTTTTTATGGGAACATTTTACACAAAATTTAGGCATGTAAGAGAAATAGCATTAGTTCTGACTTTTGCCAGGAGTCAAATAACCTTAGGTCGACTTTTAATCATTTTTGTATTAAGTTTGCGCACGCGCCAAATTCTGACCTATTGTCAGTATCACTCAGAGGCTTCCTAACTGTAGTCGCACTTACAACGCGCATGTCAGTGTGACGTTATCTATGAAGCCTGTAAGTAGGAGTGTGAAACTTGTGAGCGCTGTCTCTTGTTTCATCTGCCACGAAACTTTGCGTTTAGTATTATGTGTGACGTCCTTTCAATATATATTCAGTCAATGTTACTAATAATATTTTCTAATTTACATATTTTATATAATTATACAATTTATTAGCGCTCTATATCGATAGTAAAAGAAAAATCAATAGTATCGATAGTATTGCCACGTGTCAGTAGTATCGATATTATCGACAGGAAAGTTTGAGCAATATATTGATCTTTATCGATACTATTGCTCTTGGCAATACTATCGGTACCCTAGGGGGCAATTCATTGAATCGAAGTCAACAATTTCAAACATTCGTCCACACAAAGGAAACCGAAACCGGTTTAATATATTTGTGGGCTCAAGTGTTATACAAATCAAAGATGCCTTATTATGAAAGATTCATAATAACAATTCGCCACAAACATTTTAGGAAAACTAGGCAATCCAGGAATCGAGATTTTTGAATTAATCGTAAAAGTGAGGTTAAGAAGGTACTTACCTATAATAGGTACATAGCCCAAAATTATATCCAATTGTATAATTTATCTCCGTGATAAAAAGCCATCCATAACTTTGAAATTAATAACATTATATCGCTGAAAAACATGAAATTCATCTTTTCTTGACAAACGTTTTATTGACACTTGTCAAATCAATTTTTCTTTATAAAAAAGAAAAATACATCACCTCATACTTCAACTCGAAAGAGTTCTAATTAGTCCGAGTACTTCATAGATTAGGTACAATATCGATTATTAATTTCTTACACGATATTCATACATTTTAACGATTATTGTGTTGTCATCAAATTCGCTTTATATCGATAGTTAGTTTAATACGATGTTTTTAAGTTTTCTAATATTCTGGATTGTAAAATGGTCTAGTATTTTGTGAGTTTCTTTACAAAAATATAACCGATTTTTGAGGATGCTTTTCATCTTGATAACTTTGGGCCCAGAGATCGCCTCCTCCTTTCTAATTTGACTGCAGTGTCGAGTGCACTAAAATTGCTCACCTATACCTACTACGTACCTACCAATAGTTTTCGAGATAAACTATCAATACGTATACTCTGATTTATAATCATGTAATATCAACTGACAGTTGGCGGGTTGTCGCGTTATCGTAATACAAAAATAGTGTCGGTCGTGAGTAATCGAAAAGTTCAATTGCGATTCAATTATTTTTCATTTTCTTTTCATGACATGAGAAAATCTTGAAAATTACATTTGGAGGCTGATTGATGTCCAAACTTCTAACTAAATGTACGAAGTGTGTTAAAATGTAGTCATTCAATAAAATAAATTTTAAGTATTTACAAAAAATAATCGAATCCAAAAACTTGGTTACATAAACTCATTTTCAAAGGAGCTTAAAATTATTCAAACAACCGGCCAAGAGCGTGTCGGACACGCACATGAAAGGGTTCCGTAGCCAGAAGACCTATTTACGACGACGACGTTAACACTTGTATTTTTTATTAAACTAGTATTCTCCTTAGTCTAATAAAACACAAATATCAACATAGTTTTTCTGATTGTAATAAGTGTTGATACCCCAAGGTTTTTTGAATTTGCCACCATTCTTTAAGTAAGTAAGTAAGTAAGTAAACATTTATTGACCATCAAAAAACAGATACAACACAACAGTAGTAAGGCACAGAATACATAACAAGAGGTAGGAAGATAAACGGAAAGGAACATTAAGTGCTTACATACATAGACAGATACATAGGTGGTCAATAAGGTCCAAACTCAGCATATGCTGCAGCTGCTTCCTTGAAGCCACTGCAGCGCTGGTTTTCAGTTTGGACCTTGAGTGACGTTTTAAATGAAAAAGAATGAATGAATGACACGCACATGAAACAGAACAACTGACAAACCAAATAAAATAACAAGCAACAACAAGGACATTTAGAAAAAAGAAAAAGATATTAAATAAAATAATAATAAAAAATTAATAAAGGATAAACAACAAATAATGAACACACAACATAAAACTATAACATTAAAGCATTATTCTATGACATGAGCGACGGTGTGACTTTATAGTCACGTTTTGTTGGTCAGACTTTTATGGTGAGGGAATATCTATGATTTAAATGAAGATGTCATGAAAATAATCAAAGGATTATTTTCATGACTTAATTGTCAGAGTATTTATGTCGAACATAACAGCTATGAGTTGTCAGATTAATTCATTTAAATAAAAAACAATTTATCGATTTTTACTCTTTATTGTTGTCTTCATGTTCATTCAAACCAGCTCTATGCAATACGTATAAAATATCGCTGTACTTTATGTAATGTTTTTTCTTATTAACTATCGTACAAATCAATGAAATTATTTAAGGTTATGAGTAAAATCTTAACATCTAAAATGTTCAATAATAAATTCAATTGTTCGCTCACCATTCAATTATAACAGCACTAGTGCACTTAGGAGGCAACATTAAAAAAAATAAAGGTCGATTGTAGCTGTCAGTTTATATTACATTATTATAAATCAGAGTATAGTAAAACAATCGATGGTATAGCAATTCTACTCTATATAAATACAGGATGGTACAAATAATGAGTGTTTCAATCAAAACTTTTTTGTCCACCAGATGCCGGTTTCATCAAAAATATTATGCTAATCCTAATTTTACTGCCAACATTTTATCAAAAATTTTTCGTTATTTTTAACTAATCTTTAGAGCTTGGAATTTTAGATTGGAAATCAGTAGCAAATATTATATTGGAAAAGTGGTATAATTCATTGATATGTTTTTAGTGGGATGATATTAACAGTTTAACAAATGGATTGAACAGGTTTACATGACAATTAGGTCGACGATTAAATTATATCGCAGTAAGGCAGATATTACACTGAAAATTTAACACGGTGGTGGTAATGTTATTAACATGTTTAGAACGTACATACATAACACCATTAACTAATACCGTTAAATCACCAATAACGTTTAATTGAAGCAGGTAAGTTAAAAGCTTGCCTAAATGAATTTGAATGGTATGCTTTTTGAATATAACAAAATTTAATGTTACAACATTTTTTTTGAGTATTTATAACATTGACTAATCTTTTTGTAATATAACTACTTCAATACACAAAATCATTCAAATTTGTGTCTGGATCTGATATCATTTTTAAATGTATAATGTAAAAGTATTTTTGGGTAAACGCTTGGACTTATTCCTATCAAGAAGTTAAAATAGATTATTTTATTTTGGCTATTATGTCGAAATGTAAGTGAAACACTTATGAAAACATTCATATCCATGGATTAGTGCACACTTGGACTATCACAATTGCACTAACTACCATTTGTAGCTAGTACAAGTGTGCACTAAACCAGCGATATATTCATGTTACATAAATAGGCACATAATAGTAAAAAATATTGGGTACTGCAGAGAAACTACTTTTTGCTTGTATGGTCCCGGAATCGGACCAGTAAAAACAATGATTTCAGAGTAAAGTTCTTTTCGACAAGCTGGTGTTAATCGTAGTCCTTTCCAATGTCAGATTAAAACGATATTTATTCTTATTGATTTTTAATTCAATATCTCAATTTTCCAATACTTGACTGGCTAGTGGTCGTGCTTGAAAACGGGGTTTTAACGTGACAAAGAAGCTACCGAAGACATTTCGATACATAACAACAAACACACATACACATTCGGTACATAGCAATAAAGAGCAACGTAAGCGAAATCGAAATCGATATACGCGGTCGATTCATAGTAGCAGAGCACTAATACTAAAGACCACCACCGCTCCTCAGCTCAACCCCCGATTCCCCGTTCTATAAATACATTTCTATTAATTTTGGTGATATTACTGTGCCATGCCACAATGGTACTCCTGATTTGATGCTGAGATATTGTAACATCTTATTTGAATCACAATTGATTGTTGATAATTTTGATAGTAAATTTAATTTAGTCGTATAATAGAAAATAAAATAAAAAAATAAAACCTTCATTGAGCAAACTGACTTTTTATATTATAATTTTACAGGAAAGGCGTTAACATGTATGAAATAATTTTGCCACATTGGCTTAAAAATCATTTGGTTTACGCTGGCTAAATACCTAAATAGCACAGTTCCAGACGAATGTTGTACTTTCCTAAATTAAATTCAGAGATAAACGATTTTAATTAAAATTTTAAAGTACCGTTTTATTCGGTAGGTAGTAGTCCATTTTATTACTTAGGTAACGTTTTCAAAAGTGCCTTGCTTACATGATAAATCTATGATGATACCTATTTCCACAGAAAGTTTAGTCAAAACAAGAGTTCTAACAATTACTAGTAGTGTTGCTTATATTGGTAATGCAGCATGTGATACGCATGTCGCGAAATACTGTTTCTTATAACATGGCTCATTATGTAACGAAATAATTCCAGCCTTCAGCTATATCGTCCAACGCACTGTTGCCTGAGGAGATTGCGAAGGAGATGAAGACGGAGGATCAGATACTGGCGCAGCTCAGGGCGTCGCAGAGCATGGGGCCCCCGCAGACCATGCCCGCGCAGCAAGGCATGCCGTTCCTGAGCGAGCCGCCGCCCGCCACCTCCGTGCCCAGCAAGCTTGAGGAGGCCTTCGTGGCGCAGCCTAGTGCCACTCCCGACATGGAAGAGTTGCACAAGTTAATACAGAAGGACACGCTCACTGCCAAGCCTGTCAGCGAAACTAACTTGGAGAACACTGAGCCACAGGTAGTATTTTCCGTCTAATTGGAATCCATTCACATTTGATGTCTATATTTAACCTGATAAAAGTTAGAGTAAATTCATAATTGCACCTACATATATCTTTTTTAAATATCATATCGATCAAAGTATTCTTTAAGATCAATATTGACGATAAAAATCTTGTCTATTCTATTCTTTGATCAAAACATACACAAATCCATGCTGAAAGCGTTTAAAAAGTGATCCCAACAGCGCTGTCAAGAGCGGTTTTACAGCTGTAGATCGTTCTAGCTGTATCGAAGGTATCTATGATCGAAGATTCTATAGCACGAAACCTAATCCTTCAGTTTAAATTGAACAACCACATGCCTTTATTACAGAGCAAACCAGGGAAAACGGCAAAAACTGAACCTGCACCTGAAGCAGTCACCCAAAAACCTCAACAGCAGCCACAGCAGCAACAGCAACCTCAGGCCAAAGCAGCCGAGACCAAGCAGGCGAAGCAGGCCAAAAATGAAACGGAAAAAGCGGCCAAAAACAGAGAGAACAGCGCCACGAAAACTAAGAGTAAGAAGAAAGACGAGAAGAAAGATAAAGAAGAATTAGAATGTAAGCCTAAAGAGGAAGAAAACGCGAAACCAGAGGTAAGACTTACAATCTATCTACCTGTTTAATGATTTGCCCTAAATCGATATTATATATTTTAATTTCCTTGATGTCTATCGAATGCACTTTATTAGGTCTTAGTTCTTTTTCTGGTTTGTAGCTTTTAATGTTGTTTTGTAAAAATACAAGTAAATTGCTACGAGACTTTATTTTTGATGGAACATCCCTACTTCTACTTGTTGATAGATATTGAATGTGAGCGGGCATGATGAATGTAGGTATGTGTCTCCCGCATGTAGTATGATTTTATCAGTTCTTTAATATAGGGAGTCGCACCATCAGCAAGTCTTTTAGATGTCCATCTAGATGCAGCGATTATTGTAAAATATTATTGTTGAATAAATAACTTTTTATATTTATTGTCTTATCGTTTCGTTTGCCTAATAAGATGTTGAATGAGTTAGGTTACGGAAAGGGCATCACAGTTGTATCAGCGACGGTGTTTTGATCGTTGAATCGATTGGTCTGTTAACAGAAAAGGTCTGATGAACCATCGCCTACCAAGAGCAAAAAAGAAGATAAGGCTAACAAGAAGGAGTTAGAAAAAGAAAAGAAGGTCTATACAAGTTTTCTTTTACTTTTTTTTGGATTTTGTTATATTATTTTTTTGGCTGTGGCATTTTTATATATGTAATATTATGTATTTGGTATTATTGGGATTAGAGTTGCAATGATTTTGCTAGCTGGATAAGTGAAATAAGTGAAATGTAAAGTAAATATACATTTTTTTGACTTGCAGGAGTGGCTCAAAGAAGGTTTCACCATTGTGAAGGGTTCTGAAAAGAGCACCAGCAAAGACAACAAGAAAAAGGCTGAAGAAGCCAAAGCTGTGGAAGAAGCCGAGCGCAAAAGGTATTCACCGATGTCTAGTCATGACAAGTCTTGTTTCATTTTAATTATCCTTTCCGAGTTAATATACATTATCATGCGCCTTTCCCGAGATTATTATACATTAGTTATAGTTACTACTATAACTTTATCTGATGCTTGTGTGTAATTCAATCATAATTATAATGATTTCCTTCCTTTATTTATTTATGTTTCGGGTTTCAATTTGAATAATAAATAAATACTGATGATGATTAGCTGGCGTCGCTATTTGTTGTCTAAAAGTATTCAGTCACAAAAAAATCGAACATGATTTTGTTTTTGTACATGTATGTAGAACTTCAATCTAGACCACAAAGAGTACAAATTCGTGTCGAATCATAAACGTATTATGTGTATAATAGGAAAGATGAAGAGAAACTGGCAGCGGAGGAAGACAAGAAGAGGAAGCAGGCCGAAGCCGCTTTTAAGAAACAGCAGGTAAAGCTCACTTTCGTATAACTCGCTTCATACTACCACCCTCTGTACACACACATGTCAACAAAATTCCAACAATATTTAACTATCTTTAAGTTAAAGAAATTTTATTATAAATTAGGACACTCGATTTCTATATCTGACTTTGATCGTAAGTAAATTGATACGACATCGCATACATTGTCCTGATCCTACAGTAAGGGTTTCGCTTGTACTATAAATACCAGAGACAAAAGAGGTACCACAAACACCCAGATAATCATTTCTATAACAAACATAAAGTAACTATTAGTTTACTACCCTTATGTCTCAACCGGTGCTCAGGCGTTTGAGCGTTAAAAGGGTGGTCCTGGTTTCCCTACCTAAGGGTTTCCATAGTAATTAATTACCATCACACTCCACTCAAATAATGTTCCTGAAACAAAAAGTACCGGCTCTTTGTATATTGCTTGCGGCAGCATCGTACTGAGGCCGAACCTCGTGGACAATAAATCGACGGCCTCGATTCGCCCGAAGCGCGAAAGGTCCCGGATTCGATTCTTCGTCAAGGCAATTTAGGCAACTACAATTTCTAAAATTTCTTGGGTCTGGGTGTTCTGGGTTGACGGACGCCCCCAGTTAATTATCGTCACCTGGTACTCATAGTACAGGGGTTGCCCTTGTTTGAGACCAGGGTGATTGGTGTGATTGTCTGGCGCATTTATTTATTTAACTAGCGGGCCGCCCGCGACTCCGTCCGCGTGGAAAGTAACTTTTTACCCCCCTTTCAACCCCTTACAACCCCCTTTTCGCAATAAAAAGTAGCCTATGTCCTTTCTCAGGGTCTAGATTATCTGTATACCAAATTTAATTTAAATCCGTTGAATAGTTTTGGCGTGAAAGAGTAGCAGACAGACAGAGTTACTTTCGCATTTATAATATTAGTATGGATAAGTGTTTTCTATCCTATTTTTCGACTTACCGAATAAAACTATCGTGAATCCAAATCAAACTAACATCACCAGGAGACGCAGCAACAGCAGCAAAGACAAGCGGCGGAGTCCGTGGTGAAGAAGGCGCCGTGGTCGGCGGTGGCCAACCAGAACATGTTCGCGACCAGCAAGGACGGGCTCACGCTCACCGAGATCCAGCGGCTCGAGCGGGAGAAGAAGCTGGAGCAGATCAAGGAGCAGCAGCACATGATGCAGATCATCGCGCAGCAGCAGGCCGCGGCGCTCGCCAGGGAACAGGCGAGTAACATTTACACCTTGAACACCACAGTTCTAATGCATTTAAAAATACATAGTTAAAGGAGTTGTCCCAGAATGTATGGAGTCTGGGCGTGGTATACGTACCCTATACCAAAATATACAGAATTATATGAAGAATAGTTTTTGACTATCCAATTTCTCTATTGTTGCGTTGTTTTTTGGAAGGAAAGGATTTATTTTAGCAAAGGATTGCAACACAACAAAATGGTTGTCAATGTTGGTTACCTATTGACTGACATTACGAATTCGATGACGTTTGTCTATCTGTCTGACGTTTGACGGAACAAACCACAGACTAAGAAATGAAAACTATCCAAAAAACCCTAAAAAACCAAACCGTTTAACGTCACATTGACAGACATTGACATTGACAGTTGCTTTTTTTGTCTTTGGTCACCGTCGTCTCACGCGTCTTGTCATTGGTAAACGTTGAAAAATGGTCATCTTTTTTATTTTATAACCACGAAACTGTGCATTATATGGAATTCATTGTATTTTTATCGTAATAAGCAATTTTTTCTCCGATTTTAGATTTTGCGTACATAGACCCAACCCATAATGGGACAACTCCTTTCAATCAATTTACAAGGACACCTGCTACCGTATTCGAAAAAACGCTGTAGTCGGGTCGTTGTATCATGCCCGATTTGACAAATGTCAGACTTAAAGCACTAGTGAGGGACAACGGTAAAATTGCCGAATCATAAAATAAGTAACAGTTATTTCCACGAAGGGCAGTTTTCCATATTCAAAAATATTTTTTTTTGCTAAATGGGTTTACACTTGACCTCATCTCACCTGATGGAGTTCGTTCAGAGTGGAAATTTTAGGATTTCTATTTATTCTCAAATTATTTTAAGTAATTAAAAACAAATAATATTACATAATCAGGTGCCTTTGACTTTATGAAATGAAGTTTTATTTATAAAAGTGGTTCTTTATGATTCGATAAATGTGTTCCTCATAACAAGGACAAATGCAAAATAAAAATCGAACGGCCTGACTATAGTGGAGTCACTCTTACTCCTAAGAGACGTCATAGCTGATTTTTATTTTTTGATACTGAAGGGGCTTTAACTAAGCTACATCGTTTATTTTTAGGAAATGCAAGCTGGTCTGGGATGGGCGAAAAAGAAGGGAATTAATGTGAACAGCCCTGGACAGAGTTTAGCTGAGATTCAGGTCAGTGTTATCTTTTTTATTGCTCTCCATTGCCTTCTGTGTGACTTTGAGCCTTCTTAAGCAGCCCATTGTAAGCGGCCACGTTTCAGTTCAGTATGCCATCACTAGCAACATACACGCATTGAAGACTTTCGTCTTCAGTGTGTAAATATAGTTCTGCCGCCTATAATAGCTGCTATATGTATACTCAAAACTGGAATTGAAGACCAAAAAATTTTCGACAGATACGTCATTGTCAATTTGTTAAAATCACTTATGTCATTTGCAAGTGACTTTTTAGGTTTCGCCAACCTTTTTTGGCATTACTTTTCTTATTAAGTTTCCATACATTGTTAAAATGTTGTGGGTAGGTACCAATTAATGTTATTAATACCTGAAGTGTTACAAGCGGAATACCATCATTGAAAACTAAAATTACGGATGGTTAAGTTTTTATTAAAATGTCTTGTATTTACGTGTAAAAAAGTAAATAATTATTTTTTTAAATTATAGAATCAAAATTACCAATAAATAAATTACATCGAGCGAGCGAGTGTTTTTAGAAAAAAGGGGTATACTAATGGTACGATCATTTTATTGCAGTAGCAACATTGTAGTAGTTTTTTTGGTCCTGAATTCCAGTTTTGAGTATAGTTTCCTGTTGTTTAATGGAGTGTCGTTTGTGCAGGCCGAGGCGCGGAAGCAGGCCGCGGCGTCGGCGGCGGCGGTGGCCGCGTCGGCGGCCGCGCAGGCCCTGGAGGAGGCCGCGCAGCCGCCCGCCAACCACGTGCCCTGGGGCACCGCTCCCAATGGAGGTATAAAAGAAACAAAAGAAAATACATCTATTAATTTGAACACCATAACTCACATTTTTATACAGACAAATGTAACACTCGCCGCGTGTATAACATTCGTTAGCGAAGTTGCCTGCCACGTGGCTTATAATCGTGCGTATCGTTGTCAGACTGAAATTCATTAGTGATATTTAGATATTACATAGGAAACGTGCATATCGGAGGAAGCCAACAAGTGCCATAAATTTGAATTTTAATT
This sequence comes from Cnaphalocrocis medinalis, assembly GCA_014851415.1. NCBI lineage: Eukaryota > Metazoa > Arthropoda > Insecta > Lepidoptera > Crambidae > Cnaphalocrocis > Cnaphalocrocis medinalis. Next base: position 702,872 of record CM026273.1, on the reverse strand, counting down.
GCCCCGTTAATCAATACAGTGCTGCCACCTTTACCTACTACACATTCCTCATTTCGAGTAAGCGTGTATTCCGTGGTATTTTTAACACTGATGTTGACGCGTATTACATAAATAAACAGAGTCTTTTGAAATCAAGTGGGCCCATTTTTTTTCAAACAGGTGGATTCTGGGATACTCAGCCGAACCAGCCGTCTAAATCGACGGAGAAGCCCCAGGAGTCGCCTAAAGTAGTGGAAGCTAAGAAGAAGAAGCCAGCAGTAGTGACGACCGTCAAAAAGGAATCCTCTCCCGCCATCGAGTTTGAATCCTGGTGCACCACTGTTCTCTCTTCGTGGAGCTCCAAGATCGACGGTAGGTATCAGAGTAACCTAATTTGAAGTGTACATTACGACCGAATCGGAGTTCCCCTCCTTTTCACACGTGCTGTGTTTGAATGTGATAGGAATATTCTCATTCGTTACGGGACGGCTTCATTATAGATTTCAGGATAGCGGACCTATCGAACGGTTCCCAAGCGGGGATATCTATGGAAGTCGATCAATGAGGGTTTTTGCAAATGCAAAATCCGATAGATGGCGTTACGTCGATGTCAGGTCCAACTTTGACGACATTGGTTGTTTCATAACATAACTTCATAATTTTGACATGATACGTCAAAATGTAACCAATCCGCTCGTTGTTTGACCTGACCTCAACGTAACGCCATCAGTTGGATTTTGCATTTGCGAAAACCCTCATTGGTGCGCTAATTTTGATTGACCGTCCGATCGATAAACTTCGAGTGATTCATTATTTAATTACTCAATGGTGAATCGTGTGGTAAAATCCTAAATGTAGGACTCATAAACATTTTAACTAGGTAGTCGTTAGCTGTGTGCACTTATTATAAAAAGCTATATCAATGATTTGTTTTGTTACAGTGCCCACGTTTGTTGGATTCCTGAAAGATATTGAATCACCATACGAGGTGAAAGACTACGTAAAATGCTATTTAGGGGAGTCGAAGGATTCCAATGACTTCTCCCGCCAATTCCTTGAAAGGAGGTCAGTATTACACCAGAAAACTTATTGAATTTTATTCACATGAACTAACTAGTGACCCGCCTTCACTTCGTTTCGGGACAGTAGCTACAAATTTAACCAATACATGGTGCTGGGCGTCGATTACATCGTGCCTGTGTTTCGTTCTGGTGATCCTATAAGCCTTGTTGTTTTCAATAGTAGTGATCTTTAAATAGTATATAAATAAAAATTGTTATAGATTATGAATACCATAGATATGGCGTTTTCTTTTGCTTACCATCAGGCTAAGATGAGCCAATATAGTTTGACACAAGCGTGATATGTCGGGCTACCATGCGCGCCGCGAGATAATTTTGTCGACATTCGTATTGTGTCGGCGCAAGTTGCTTCTTGCTCACCTGACTGAACGATGAGCGGGATAAAAGGAAGCACTCGCGCAAACGAGTCGACAAAATTTTGTCGCGGTACGCATGTTAGGCCTAATGGTATGATTTTTCACAGGCGATAACCTCCTTTGGTCTAATACACTTTGTGCTAACTACTCTTTAACCACATAGTTAAAGATACTAGATTTTACTTTTTAGTTAGTTTTCTAAGGTCGTCAATTTTCCACCCAGGTCGAAGCTCTTGCGCGTAGGCATGGTGACGCCCTCCGACGATCTCTGCTCGCCGGCTATGGCGGTAAACCCGCGCACCACCTCTAACTCTGACTACCAGGAAGTTAAGGTAAATTTCACAATGTTTTTTAAGAAGTATGCTACCCTTTTTACGCCCGTTTCATACGTACTATAGTTTTAATGGTCTTATCTTCATTATTGACGTGTCCGTTGAATAAAATAGACATACATTTGCGTTTTTTGCCAAAGTTGTAACTTAAATAATATCCAATCTGTGTAACATAACATGAACGTGAAATAGAAGCCTGGTTTTCGACAAAATATGCTCCTATAAGATATAAACAACGTTATGTTAATTAAAAAATACACATAATATAGGTATCAAGGTTTTGGAAATATAAAAAAAAAACGGAAGTAACATTTCTCGAAAACTGTCAACAATTGTGACATAAAACGTGGCAGATTAATAACCAGCTTCCCTGGTCTTTTAGCAAGGCGGCATCCTAAGTCTATGGTCGAGACTATGAAAGCATCGTGTAAAGGCACGTAGTATAGATATAAATTGTTTCCAGGGCAAAGGGAAGAAAACCAAAAAGAACAAAATGTTTAAAGTGGACGCTCGCATCCTCGGATTCTCCGTGACGGCGGCGGAGGATCGCATCAACGTGGGGGACATCGACACCGCGTGAGCGGCCGTCTCGTGTTCACTAAGTTAACTCGCCTTGTGATAACCCATCGGAGATAATTTTACATGCGTCGGCGCAAACTTTAGCGTGACTAACAATCCGGAGCCTCTTCCCTCCTCCCTACTTGAGGATACTGTAGGACATACTGTAGTCTAAGGTAACCTTTTTTATTCATACGAATTTGTGATTTACAGTAACGCACATTCGGGATTGAATTTCTTAAAACTTTTAAATGTCTGTTAAAATTAAATTGTTGTGATTTCAAGTCGTGACTTAGAACTTTTTAGATTTGACCGCGACTTTGATTGACTTTATCATCCAGCTGCAAAAACGTCCATTTAAAATAGCGTTCGTTAATTCCACATTACTGGTACGACTTCAAAGAAACATTTAGAGCCTAAAAGTGGACTCCTATACCAAATATTAATTTGTAATCATAAATGCATTGATATGAAATTGATATTTGGAATCAATTACAGATCAAGATATTAATAATTATTATATCGTTAAGTTATTTTAGAGAGGCCGTTAATGTTACATTCATTCGATAAGTGTTCAGTTTCCGGGGAGGGGGGAGCCGAGGGCCTCCGAGTCACGCGCGCGCCGCGTCTAATCTAGGTTGTAAGGTTGCCTTCTGGCCTGTCGTTAGCGGTCATAGCGCTACCGTGTAGTATTCTCACAATTCTTCTCCCCTTGTAAACAATTGATTGCTCTCCTACAAAATTTTGCCCTCCTAGAAGCACTAAAGAGTAGAAATGCAGCGTTTCAGCTGACAACTAAACGCTTATTAAGAACTTGTTTTTCACGATTAATTGTTTCCTAGATTGTCAGATAAATACATAACATATTTATTTTATATTCTGGCTTGTTTGTTTTATCCCCACAAGGCAACCATGGTAAGGGTAATGCAGTACCCGGAACTGCATCATATCACCTCATAACAATTAGAAGTTAAAGAATAATGAGACACATATCAGCAAGATCTTTAAGTCTCAATTAAGTCGCAGAAAAAACGCCTTTATGAACTAACGGTTGACTCTAGAATTAGTAAAAGGTCGATTTTTTTAATTGGATTTGATACATAGGACAACTCTGTAACATTCCGCTCTGCCTACGCTGTATATAAACTGACGGGAAGCCTGAAAATCACGATTAGTTCCCTTGTGAGGATTAAACGAAAAACATGTAAGCGAGACTTTGTCAGAAACGTAGATCAAATAAGCAGGAAACAGGGATTCAGTATATGAAACAATTGAGCTTGAAATCATGCAAGTGTCGGAAAGATGCGTTTTCATTTGGGGAGGGCGGCAATAATATTGTCTAAGTTTTGGTATCGTTAGCCGTAATATAATCCGCAGCTTCACCTCGGCTAGTGAGGCAGGTGACAGTACTGGATAGTATTATGTTAATCATAATAAAGCGACAATATTGTGCCTTCAGTGTGTTCTGGCCGTTGGGTGGGAATGTCGTGTTTATTTTATACAAGTTAAATAGGTACGTGTTAGCATCTTCTATGTCTACGTTCTCAGTCGCTCGCGTCGCAGGGACGCTGGTAACTTGACAATAATGCAATTATTCACACCTCTCTATAGACATCATCACAATGCAACAAGCGCATTATCATAGTTGGTTTTTCTAGTCACTACCTTGAACTAATACTATTAAAAAGGCAAAATTTATATTTCATACCTGCCGTCACGATTCTAAATCAGTTTGTTGAATATTAATAATTATTTAAAAGCATAGGTGTATAATAATTAAAAATATAGTATGTGCAATTGCTAACATTCTTTTATATTTGTTTGTTATCGTCCTAGGGAATTTATTTATTTTACGTTTTTAAAAAGTAAAAATGCTTTACAACATATTTTTGATGAATCTTCTAACGGGCTTACATTTGGGACGGTTCGTGCAACTTGTCAGCCAGTGATATCAGATAGATGTAGACAAGAGTGAACAACGACGGCAAACTTTGCATGAACATGTAAAACATGTCTGAACAAGGTGATTTCCAGGTGATTGTAGCGCGTCTCGATTCGCGCAGTCGGAGGAACGCCTGAGATCTTAAAGTGCCTTACCTTCTTGCGAATTAAATTGATATGTAGACTCAACACCTGTAGTAAATTACCGGTTTAGACTTACATTTTACGTGACATGTGTGCTAAGCGCTGCAATTTCCGTGTAATATCCAGTCGTTGACGCTACGACGCGGCTTAAGGTCGTCAACGCATTTGCACTTTTGTTGAAGCTGATGTCCGTGAGCGGCGGTGATCACTCACCATCAGGTGACACGTTTGCTCGCTTGCCTCCCTATCTCGTAAAGCATGGACCCCATTATGCGTGCCCGTTTGTTTTACTTAACAATAGTTAATTTTAATCTGTGAAGTGTTTTATTAATTGCCAATTTCACACGAAGCTACCGTACACAATAATAGAATATATAAAACAGAGGAATATATTATGCACTTGTTAAATTAATTGTAGATAAAGAACGAAAAGCCTTGAAAGCGTCGTTTACTGGAAGATTTAGATAAGTAGTTCTGCCGAGTTCTGTGCTGTTTCAACAAGACTTGATTTTTCAACCGTCTGATAACAGTTACATAATAATATATTGTTTTAAATTGTTGATGGTCTGGATCCCAAACACAAGGGCTCCTAAACAAATAATTAATTACCCATTCCTCGTTATTCATATTAAAAAACACTATAAAATCTTATGATGCAGATTTTATGAAGTAACCGCTCCACAGAAAAGAAGTATAAATGTGAGAAAATTATAAACTCCGTTCTTCGATGAACAATTCAATAGTAACCTATACGGACGTTTCATAGAGAATTTCACTTTAAATTAAAAAATAACTGTTTAAATAAAAAAGCACCATGTTGGACGAATTCGTCATTCAATATTAACTTATAAATTATTTGCATTTAAATTAAAAGTCAGTTTTTCTATTTAATGATATCGGTGCAACTTGATTTTTGAAATGATAATGGTATGTTGCACCGAGGCGATACTGTATTTTATTGGTAAGTCTTCGCCTATCGCCTCGTCCTGGGCATTTATTTTTCAACTTATTCTCCCTTAATATAAAACGTGATCTAAGAATAGTTCCGGAACAAAACTCCAGCCACTTTCAACATTGTGTTTTGAAACGGAATGGCATGAGCTTGTAGTGGCTTGTACGATAGTAACGTTCGATCGCATTTTGTAATAAGGTGGATTATTCTAATTATAGATCGAAACCTTAGTAATAATATTAATTTTAATCAATCCTTACTTTCGATTTTTGAACATAAAATTGACTTTACCAAATGGCGTTTATAATTTTCTATTTACATACTTATTTAATACGATTTGGCGATTTTATGTACTTTAATCATTAACGATCGTACTTCTCAGTCCTTTGGGTAGCCTGTTCGGGGCATACATTATTGACAATTATTAAGATATTGTGCAATTACCAAGACGAATTTGCTAACTTTGCTCACTAAATATTTCAAGGAAGACTAAGGAAACTGTTGGTTACTTCGGTTTGTGTCCGTTGAACGTGTGATGTTGACCTAGGTGTACGTATGGGACAGCTAGATTGTTCACTTTGACGTTGGGCAGAGATAATATCTTTGTGGTGTTCATAATGTTACTGCCGACAACGATTGGAATTTAATGTATTTACTATTTTGAAATAATAAACCTATTGAAATATCTGATATGTGTCATGTTTACGGCCTTGTATTACATTAGATAACTAGTCTGGGTTATGCGTAAAATATAATTAATTATTAAAATAAATTTACTTTATCTACCTATATAGCATCAGTGGGACTGTTGACTTCAGTATTATAGCCGTCGAATTTGAATATTGTAGAACGATTACAATTTTCGATGTTAATGTAAGATGTCCATGAAGATAACCGATTACTTGATTTCTACCAAAATAGTAGAATAAAATTATTCTAATAATGTGTAAGTAAAATAAAATCAAGACTTGTCAAAACGACTTTAAGCTGGACGAACACTATACTTACATATAAAATCTTGTAGAATTTTCCTGTGAAGAAATAGACGGGTAGTGATTGTTGCAGTCCGTTATAAATTAATCTAATATGTATGTATAAAGTGATGCTTAAACCCCGTGGAACTTCGTTATTCTGTCAGCCGTTCTCTTTATTTTAGCCCGTGACTCGTACCAAGTACTTATAATTTTCGCGCGCGAACTATACCTACCTACTTATTGCGATGTTTCTAACTCAGTAAATAAAATTCTGAGGTACTTTTGTTACTGTCTTGTCAAAAATATAATACGTCTACAAAAATAGTCATAAATTTAACCACATCGCTTTTATAGCTATTCCTTAATTATTTGGTAATACTCTTTTTGGAACTAAATTTAATTAAGCGTATGCTTTAATGTAAGAATAAGTTAAACTTTGAGTTTTTATTTTTTTTTGCATTTGATGGAAAATTTGTTATATTCCGGATGTTACTCGAGTTGCATTTCAAAACCATTGTGAATTGTCACAGTCTGTTTCGTCAGCTAAACCGTAACGACCTTTCCCTTCCTCACGTTCAATGTTAGAATGTCTCCGTATTAATCGTCCTAAAATGTGCAATCATTGTATTTCTTAATTGAGTTTGTGTTGTGTTTATTTAACGATATAGAAACCCTTGGGGTAATGATAATTTCTGTGGTTAAATTAGTATACAATAGGATTAATACGGATAGGTTGTAAACGAATGTAACATTGTTATATGCCCCGACCCGCTCGTGATTCAAGTCCAAGTACTTACCGTTCGCTGCCCAGTTTAACTAAGTACGCGCATTGCTCTGTGGCCGTTAGTTTAATATTTTTAATACGATTGTAAGGATTTTGTTAGTGTTTTATGTATATACATTATTATATCATTTAAATATTGTATAATCATTTGTATATACTTATTATACCTTCGTTGTTTCTTATCAAACGTTATTTTTGTAATAAATCACCTAGCCTAGGGCTCCCTTTTGTTTTGTAACTCATGTACGTCGGAATACTTAGGAAGTTAAATCCGTCGATCCGCGATCATCAATAATATTTTGGCTCTTTGTAAATATTTGAGTGAGTAGATTTATTTCAATAGTGAAGTTAAATTAAATGGAAAATATGCTTTGTCCTCTACCTTTCCTGTACGAAGTTTTGCTTACTGAGCGCGTGTTGAACGGAAATTCTATGGTCAGTTGTGTTCCATCCCTTACAAAACAATAGATAAACATGATTATATTTCTGACTAAGTACACCAGTGTACAGCAATAACTTATGCACCCATATAATTAACTAAGATATTAATGAATTTATTATTATAATTATTGCTATGCCGAATTTTTACTGTCAAATTGAATGATTTGTTTTAGAATCGTTTTTAATGTCAGACCATCTTATCTTCTACTCTTATTAATAAATTTAATTACATATTGTGCGAGATTAGTAACACCATATTTAAAATGTTAATTTCATCAATAGTATATGTAATTTGAAATTAATGTGTCGTAGTAATATTAACACGACTGCCCTTCCTGGAAAGACTAAGGCTGTATGAAGTGATTTAATAGTATGTAGTGAGGGTGTGCGTGCGCGCAGGGGCGCCGTGTAACGGTGGGCCGCGGTCACAGTGTAGCGTGCGAATCGTTTATACAGCCTTACGATTTAAAATTAAGCAATAAGTGTACTGATCTTTGTAAACTCCTAATGAATGTTAAATGTTTCGATTATTATTATATGAATATGTTTTAAAGACGTGTAAATATTATTTAGAGTTAAAATAAAATAATTGATCATTGATTTTGACGTTTGTGTTTTCATATCCCTTTTAGAAACTAGTTGGGCACGTTGGGTTCGCCACAACTGATTCTCAGATTCGTTTTGAAGCCAACTGTATGTAAATTTATTAGGAACGCATCGACTGTAGGTAAGGTGTATTTACTGATGCCGCGATATTCAAATCCATTATTACAAGTGCCCTTTTTATTGTATGAAATTAAAGCATTATTAGATTAAGAGAGATTTAGATAGGCGTCTTCGATAAGGTGCTATAGTATAAATGTCCTATAGATTAGACGAGTTCCAGGAGTTCCAGACCAGGTTCTCCACACGTTCTTTTCATGTCATCAGTAACTACTGACCAACTTTTCCTAAGGCACGATAGTAGGTAATATGTCTTATACATTAAACAAGTTGCTAGAGTTCCACATCAGGTGCTCCAGACCATCGTTTTTCATGTCATTAGAAACTGATCACCGTATCAATAAACTGTTACAAAGGCGCTATAGTAGTATTGTCCCGCATACCTACCACCTACTATTTGTCGATGTGGTTCCATACGAGCAAAGAAAAGTGGAGTTGTTACATTTTTTTTCTCAATGCATTCGTTAAAAGCACAAGGTTAAAAGTTTGTGTACGTATCTTCTTAGACTGTGGAGTTTGTTTATGCTTTATGCAGAATACGTCACGTACGGCACTTCCAGTCACTTCAGTGTCACTTCTTTTTGGCGTCACTTTTGGTCACAAAATTTTTAGATCCTTTAAGAAAGGGTATAAGAAATTAGAAATGCTATAAATCTGCCGTTTATTTTGTCAAATTTTCACGATGACATCAGAAGAACCCGATGTAGAACTCCAACAAGCCGAGCATTCTGCAGGAAGACTGGTCATCCGCTACCTTCAGGACAGTAAAGACGGAGCCACCTCGACTGAGATCATGCACCACTTGCGGAAAGAGCTTAAAAACGCCTCGGACAATTTAGATAAGGTCGTGGAGTCAATTCTGGTGAATGGAACGGCCTTGGGATTTTTGGAGAGGAAAGGTTGGTTACCCTTAAAAGGATGTATCAAGTTACTACGGTGTTTCTGTTGAGTTCTCTAATGTGCATCACAGGAAAAACGCACTTAACGTACATCCACATCGCATTTGCTTTGTTGAGCAACGGTTTCCAAGAGTTACCAAGCAACATTTGGCAAAAAATGTTATTTACTGTTACTAAATGTTGCTTAGTTACTACCTACCTTCCTATAATTATGTCGATCAACGTATGCAATATGAGTAATGGATGCAACATTTAACAAAGAGTACCTACCTAACAAGTAGCCACAGAAGTTACAGTATGTTACCAAATGATATCGTGTTGGCAAGTGTTGCACAACAAGTAGTAAGTAGGTACCAATTTAGTCGTTTGGATGCACGGTTAACACTATAGCAGTGATTAGTCGACTCTAACTCATGACAATAGTGAGAGAGACTTATTTTGAGCATCTTTCAAAATTGAGACACCATCACCGATTCATTGCGGATGACGCCTGATGCCTGATGCCAGTAGGCGTCACAGAAGGGTTGTAAGCCGCCATGGATAAAGTTGCCTAAAAGTGGGCTACGCAACGAATCGGTTTCATTAAAATCCAGAATTTTTGTAAGATTTTTAACGTCGTAGGTTCCCACTACATGAATTGGATGGCGCGTCACCCTAGCAGACGGAAGCGGAAGTTGCGCAGTAGCAGCTCGCGTCGGCGCCGACGACCCATCCGGCGCCGGCGCAGCCGCTGCGTGCGCTGCTGTCGTCGACGATGTCGAGTACTAAACCAAACCTAAAGCCAGAGAAGATGTTTTGCTATAACGTGTAGCGTTGTTGTGATGTTCAAATTTATTTAGCAAAGTTATTAATTTTTATTCGGATTTTTAATTGTACTTGTTAGTAAGTACCTACTTACATATACTATTACTAAAATTAGGGATGTAGGGCAGAAGAAAACGATTATAGTACTTGATTGAAAATAACTAGTACCTACACGGCCACTCAGGAAGGTCGCTGCACCTTTAGTCCTCTACCAGAAACTTTATGAACTAATCTAATAGCCAAACTAGTGAAAACTCCATTGCACACACATACAACACCCTGTTGGTCTAACGGTTTAAAAATCGGGCCACGATCTTGGAGTCCCGTGTTCGATTCCAGAGTCGAACAAAAGTATGTTTCGAATTTTTCGAACATAGCTCGGGTTTGTGACCTAGTTACAACAGGTAGGTACGCGCGAAGCTGAATAGCAAATTGTGAAACCGTTTATCATATTTTTCACGGATTCGCGATTGTTACGACAGGATTGAAGTTCCCTTTTCTTTTACACGGTCTTGTTTGAATGCGACAGGTCCATTCTCATTCATTACGGGATAGCTTCATTACAAGCCACTTGATTCGAGGCGCGGCTGGGCGCGGCATGCATGTTCGCGCCTTGATTCGCGGGCTAAGTGTGGAGCGGGCTAAAGTACTGGCATACGAGAAAGAAGTAATACTAGGCGATGACTTTGATTGACAAATTCGTTCTTTTTTCAAGAGATGAATCATTTATCAACAATTTCTTAGACGTTTTAAATTTTCTTTATCGACTATATATTTTTTGACCACCCAATTTATTTCCCACGAATTCGACACAACGATGTTGAAATCCTAAAAGTGAACCATGTCATACAACGATGTGGAGCTGCGGCAGGAAGAGAACACGGCTAAGTTGGTGATGAACGCCTTCTACAAAGTGGCTAACGACGATGGCGCGAGCGCAGACGAGATCACCAGGTACTTGCAAGAGAAGTTCGGCGACGTGTGGAAGATAAACTCGTTGACTGGGAAGGCGGAGGAGACTCTGAAGCGGAGCGCGGCGCTCGGGTTCCTGGAGCGGCACGGGGACCGGTACATCGCGAAGATCGCGCGCGAGATGGGCTGCTGCCGACGCAAGCGCAGGCGCCGCCGCCGCAGCTGCGGCCGCCGCCGACGCCGCAGGCGCCGCAGCTGCCGTCGCCGCCGCCGCCGCCGCAGGAAGCGCTCGTGCTGCTGCAAGAAATAGCCGCTGATGTTGCTATTGAACAAATTAAAAAGTTGTCGTAAATTGATTTGTTTCATTATTGCAAATCCACCTACCTATGTCTAGCAGTGGACGAGTGTGGGTTGCTGATGATGATGATTATTATTATTATAAGCAACTTACCTTGTAGGAATGTACCTATTTCCTTTATCAGAACGTCGTTGTGTAGCTCAGGCTCTCTGGACAAATCTTCAGAATAAATAGGGCGATAGCATAGAGTAACTTATATATTTGGGCGATAGGGCGGTATGAGATGGCTAAGCACCCTTATTTAAGATTAGGCGGCTTTACAGTTCTAATTGGCGAGGTTACGAAGTCCTAAAAGACATCAGAATCATCATCACCTACAGGCAGATAGGTGCAGATAGTCTGCACAAACTAGGGAGAGGAGTCGTTACACAGTCGTTGCAGGTGAAGCATTACTCGTAGCGCGTGGATCGTAGTCGCTCGTAGCAGTCGTAGCACTTGTTGTCTGTATTTTCGCCCAATTTCGCCGCCAATAATGCTTTATTAATAATGCCAAGCCTTGATAACGCTGTGTTGCATTAAAAATCCCTTAACCAGGCATCTAGTCATCTTTTTTTTTATTGGTTTTCAACCTTATCATCATATATGCATAAAATTCAAGATCTGGTGGTGATCAAGTCCCATATGGTACATACATGGCCTGGTTAAAGGGATAAAGTGCGAGTCGCACTTGCGGATAAAGGGTTCCGTACTAATTATTTAGCTAATGTGTAACTTAAGGCTTCAAGTTTTGCAAAATATATGGCGCTGGGTTTCGATTACAGTGCCCTAGTGTTTCGTTTTTTTATAATCCTATAGATTTGAGTTGATTGTATGAAAGTAGACGTATAAAAAACAACTTACCTGAATTCTCCTAAATCAGAACATAGGTTATAACAAAACTACTTATTGCGTACCTACAGTGAACGAGAACAATTTTGGTCAAGTACTCTACTTGCTAGGAAACCTCAACAGTTCTATTAATATGTAATGAAGGCCCCAAATTCCTTGCGGCTTCACTAGAGGTAGGTCAATGCCACAGTAGGTTAGCAAATAAGGTATCTACACATTTTTTGAGGGCTTAAGTATCTCAAATCTGTGATGGGGTAGGTCTCGACCTGACGACTGTTCATAGACATACAGGAAAGCAAAAATAAAACAGCAATATGACGGCTAATAAAATAGCATAAATGCTTGATATATTTCATTTTATGATTAAAATGTGCGCACCAAGTACGCTAAATACATAGAGACATAAATTGGTTTTAAACTTCTATAAACTAATTATAAAGTCATTAGAATAGTTATTTTTGGGAGTTCTACCATGTAGTTAGGTATATTATTTTTGAGTTTCCGATATTTCGGTGGTTGCAAGCGCCATGGTCCCAGTTATTCCGTAAATAACTATTCTAACATTTAATTGTCCACATCGATAATAAATATTAAGTGGGTGGTTTCCACAATATAGAAATTTTTTAATTGGACACTGTTGGTGAAGTTTGAAACGGAAACATTATTACAGATTGAACGGATCTTATACCGGGACAGTAGTGCTGTTCAAAGTATTGTATATCTACTTGCTATGAATTCTTTTACTATGTAAGTAAATTTGCTATTATAGAAACGAGGGAACAAGGCCGACTAAGAGGTAACATTGACCACAACACTTATTCGATTATTTTAATACTACTAGAATAGGGTAGTTACCTGGTTTTATGACTTTTTAATAATGTTGAATTTATGGTCGAACTTTGGTCGAAGGTGCAAGTTGCTTGTCTGTGTCATCTTTTCATCTGTTTAATCATTATTTAGGTTGTAGATACAACTATTCGCTGTGGTATTTTGTATCACTTTCATCTTACGCGTGACTTTGATTCAGAAAGTCCAGTAATTACCTACCCTATTTATAATTAGTTATTTTGGTAAATACTTATTTATACCTACTGCTTTTGTTCCTGCGGATTTTATTAAAAATTATTATGATACTATTAATCAGCTTAATTCTTCTGCAGCTTGGAAAATAAACCATTTTGTATTAACTTATCTTGCTTTCATCGAGAAATAACACATCTTTGAGATAAATTCGGCAAGAACAACCGCAGTATCGTTAATTCAGCACACAGATAGAAAGCTTCAGTTTTTTTATGCTAATGTCGCCTTGTTCCCTTCGTGAACACATCGATCGAGATTCGGTTGCGAAGTTATATTTATTAAGATTTTTTAACCCCTGAAATTTGGCATGTTTTATCACGGCTACAGAATCAAATCAATAAAAGTAACAAGGTCTCTTTTATATTTTTTTATGATCAGAGTTATTTTAATTTTCAATAAATTCATAAATAAGTACTGTATCTAATGATGAATAACGTGAACCTACGTCGTCATATTCGGTATTAAAATTGGTTCGTTATGGAGCACAAACGCACAAAATAACATTCTACATCCCTTAGTCTGGTTGATGGTTGTCCATTAGTAATTAAAATGGACCACATACTGCTCGCAGTATTCGAGTAGAAGGGAATCTTGTAAAATATCTCTGGTATTCAGTGAAAAACATAATATTATATGTAAAGGTGCAACGTTTTCGGATAGTGCCGGAAATCTTCGACAGAATCTCGCGACGACGGCCAAAAAGTTATGTCAGCAATCGCTAAGATTAAATGTGGATAACCAACTCACGTTTAATTTTCTTTAATCATCTTTATTTCTAGTGCTGTTTTAGTTGTTATAACTACTTGGTAATGATGAATTTATTGTTTTTTTTTTATGAATACAACCCAAAACACAGTTAACCTTAACAATTGCCACATAACATTATCTACATCTATGGACCAGGTGTCAACCGAATAGCTCTGGTATTATAAGACGAACGCTCAAATCTCGAAACTAACCTCATTCATTTGACCAAATCAGCTAGTAACAACCCTGTTAGTCCTCATTTTACTCATAAACGATGACTTAGAAATTTCTTTATTCCCTGAGCGGATGTTAAGCTTCATTAAGCAACTCACGTAATTGGTCCGCGGCACCAATTTTGGAAAGGTAGTTATGTACAGTGGCGGACACATCAAGCTTTACAAAACTGTCAAATTTCCTCAATCGATTTCGAACTCAATGTGTAACAATGTAAGGTATTATCGAATTAAGATATTTGACAGTTTTGTAAAGCTTGATGTGTCCGCCACTGTACACCATTAGATGACATTTTAGTAGCGCTTAGTTTTTACGGCTACGTCTTATAATCCCAGCTCATGAGCCCACTTGGCCTTCTACGAGGGCCAAGCAAGCCAGAAATGCACTATGAACACTATTATATAGGTAACGGTAGATAGGCACCCCAGTAAAGTATCTACATAATGCGAGATCGTGCTGTATAGCATTTTATAGTAGGTGTCCAGTACCTAACTATTTGTTTTTATTTAAATTTTAATGGTTATAATTCAAGAAAATTGTATGCAAATAGGCTGTTTTTGCTTCATAAAGATTTTTTTTACTTTATGGACTTAGAACTTGATTCTTAATTTTATTAGGACGTTTTCTAAAGAAGTTTTGCCAGACTTTTAAACCATGACAAACAATCACTTAAGTTTTTCATTTGCACATAGTGATATGCCCGCCAATTGTTAGTAATGTATCATTGAGTGTGTGTAGATTTTTAGGTCCTTTCTAAATTTTCATAAATATAGAAGCTTACGTTCTGGTATATCTCTCTAAGCGTTAACGCTACTTAAGTACGAACCCCTGTTTAAGATGATATTAAATTTTAATAAGTTATCTATATGTTCTTACGTGTGCTTCGTGTAAAATTAACCAATATTCGATCATCCACATCGATGCGATCCACAGGCTAGTGCCTCGGGGAAATTACTTTGGTATCTACGTAATCCAAAGTTAATACATCAATAGATGTATGGAATTTTAAAATTGTAATCGCACTACACAACAAATTAAGAACTTTTATCAGGTTGGCATATATGTATTTATTTTACTCTACAGTAGGTAGGTAAGTACTTTCAATTAAACTTCTCTCGCATTATACTTGTACATTCTTTAATGGTGGTACCAACTCGTAAAATAAATAATTTCTAGGTACTTATAAAATATTTTTTGTTAAAAAATATTACCGGTAGTTTTTATAAAAAAATATTTTCATCGAGTTTGATTTATAATCATGTAAAGACTTTTTCCTAATTTTATTTGAAACCCATCCATTGGAGGAAGTTATAAATTGTTATACCTAAAATGATATTACTCACATCAATACATAGTGGTATAGTATAGGTCTAGTGCATTCCGGGAAATGTATAGTGAGTAAAATTTGTATATTTCTTAGTGCGTAGAGATACACTATCATTCTATTGATATACTTATGAAGATGTTAGGTATAGACACATAACATTAAAAGATTAATAAAATATCTTAACTACTTACTAACCGCGATGGTACATTGCGGGAAAAATAGTATAAGATCCTTCTGCTCAATTCTACAGGTAGATAGATATCTGTTTTTTTTTTTAAATAAAATGATCTAAAATTAATGTTGATGAGGTTTTTAATGAAATTAACGATAGGTTGCACAAAAAATGGTCTGCAGAATGAGGCAGAAGAAATCTTAGGCTATAATAAATGGTTTACATTCCTTCTCAATATCCACGCGAGTCCATGAGAATACAAATATTTTCTAGAATTTTACTTAATTGTAGATGAAAATGAGTGAATGAGAATAGAGACTAGGGAATAAATAAATAAATACCTAAGTCAAAAAAATAACCTATCACCTGTTTCATATTCCCTGTACTTCGAGGACTAGATAATGATAGTTGGGGCATTTCCTGGCACACCCAGACCCGAGAAAATTCAGAAGGCTTTGTCTTCTAAATTGACGAGGAATGGAACCTATACATTTGGGCGCAAAACCTAAGCTACTGCGCTATGGATGTCGTTGTTTATAAATCGTAGCAGGACCGGTAAGGCCCTGTTATAACCTTAAACTCTTTATGTATACCTAAAAACAAAATACTTAAATAACAATAAAATTGTATAATAAAAAGTTAAATAAGTTTATCACAGAGACGGTCCAAGATTTCATAAGAATTTTAAACATAAACATAAAGAGCTCTTAATCTTGGATCCGCGCGTATACCGGAGCATATCAGCATTACCTTATACATACAATAATTAACTATTCCATACTTTTTTACACAAATTTAACATTAACCTCTGTCCATGGGATAATCTATGCCGGGGTAGAAAATAAATCTCTGATGTTTTTGGTAAGAAACGGGTGTTGAAGGATTTGTTATTAAAATATAATAATGGGTATTAAACCTTAGGTACAAAGGTAACCTATACCTTTATTGTGGTGGCATACCTTACACCACAATATAGGTAGGAACTCGAAATATTTTTTTTTGTATGGGCATAAAATGTCACCGTAAGATTTTTTTAAATAAATCAATTTCATTTGACAAAAAAATACAAAAAGGAAACGGGAAGTCATGTCTGCATTGTAAGATTTTTTGCAAGAGTTGCGCATAAATCGCGAAAAAAATCAGAAAGCTATTTTTCACTCAGGCGCGACGAGTAGAGCTAGGCTAGCTGATTGAAATTATTAGCTCAAAGTGCAACATGCTTCATTTATGATAAAAGTTTTAAAAAATACTTAATTAGGAAATTAAATTGGCCTATATAGTAAAAAAAATTAAAAATTATAGCACTTCAAATTCTGGCATCAAATCAATGTAAGAAATGTAAATAGATTAACCTAATGTGAGTAGATAAAACTTAGAAAACAGAGTAAAGTAGACACAATAACTAAAAGACATCAGAGATTACTGTCGTCAATTTGGTACCGTCAAGCCGTTCAGCAAGGAGGAATCTTAGGCGCCCATCAGCTTCTTGACGGTGTACCCTGGTACGGCGTACACCAGCAGCAGGAACATGACCGTCAGCGCGATCACGATGGACGCCTTGAGGATCGTCCACTTGTAGTTGTGCCACACGATGTAGCGGATCGACTTCAGCGGGTTGAGGAACCACATGAACGAAGCGTCGGGCCGGCTGCAACAAGATACAAGTGTTACTTTACTCGTTAGCTTCTGCCGGGCTAAGATGCGCACCGCGACAAAATTTTGTCGACTCTCGTTCGCGAGAGCGTATCTTTCTATCCCGCTCCTCGCCCTGTCAGGTGAGCGAGAAGCAACTAGCGCTGACGCAATACGAGTGTCGACAAAATTATCTCGTGGTGCGCATCTTAGCCCGGCTGGTATCCTTTTCAACGCAGGTAAGTAGATCCCACACTAGCATGTTTTCGTCTTCTGTGGTCTAATGTGGAAGTGAAATGTCGTGAGGTGTGTTAATTTATCGTGCCTATACTTAATACCTTAACAGTGTATCACGCAATCTGAGTAAGAAGTCAATGTATTTTTTCTGCGAAAGGCTGCTAGCGGGCAACGTGGACCCACTGGATTTCGCCCTCAGAGATCACCGATAGTCAACTCATGACTATCTGCGAGATTGAGAAGAGTCATTTATATGTTGCCTGGCTTTCAGAAAGGAATGCGTTCGTCTTTTGAAAGTCATGACCACAAGGAAATAATTTTACAGCCAAGCTACAGTAGAGAGTTCCGTGACAAATGCTATACAAATGCTAAACAGATGACGAAAATCGGAGAACTATCGCTCGAGTGTTCGCTTCGGCGGCTACCCCATTCCTAAATTTGATTGATTTACTTTCCCTAGTACTGACTCCAAAGTGAGTGTTTTCTTTACTTACTTCGGTTTATCCAGCGGGTCAGGTTCGCTGCGGCCCATGCCAGCCGGCACCTTGTCAGCCTCTTCCCTGGTGAGCAGGTGTATCTCGGCCTCCACCTTGCCGGTGAGCTCCATCTCCTCGGTGTCGCGCTTGATGTAGAACGGCCACCAGCCCTTCACGCGCTTCTGCTTGAAGATGTTCACCATCGGGACGGAGCCGTCGTTGCAAAGCATTTCCAGGGTGCAGAGCTTGGAGGATTTGGCTCCGCGTGGGAACCTATTGAGATCCAGGGTTATGGCCCCTAAAGAGAGGAAATGTTTATGAAATATTTTGAGCGGAAATACCAAGAATTTAAATAGTACCTGCACAATTTATAAGGTTTTAAAACTTTACTGTTCGGAAACAAAAAAGAGTGTTACCGATTTTTCTAACATACATAGCTCGTTTTGTGATCACCAATCCGCATTAGGCAAACGGGGTGAATATTTTAGCAAGGAATTGATTTCTATAATAGTGGCCTTGGCATTAGCCCTATGGTAGATTAGATACAGTATATGGGCTGTTTTTTTTTAGGTTCCACTTACCTAGGAAATCGTCAGCCGAGAAATGATCGGCGTCCCACACCTGCAGCTCCAGGCGGGCTGGGATCTTGCACTCGGTCTCATCCCAGGAGAAGACGGACTCCTTCCGTGATATCACGATCCGCTCTTCCGCCTCCAAGTAATCGAATGGATAAATGAACCGCCAGTTGAAGTTTCCTTCTCCAGTCAACGAACGGTAGTGGATGTCAGTGCACTGGCAGTCGTCGGGGCCTTTCACCCATCTTGCAATGAAAAATATGTAAGTTTAGTCAATTTTTATTTAGAAAGATAAACCGTCTTGCAGTTTTGCTTTGTTTCTACGTCTTGAACGGGTAAAGTTCTTTATTCATTTGGTATTATTGTATTCTATGCGGGTAGATAAACGTTCACTCTACTAAAAGTTCTTTATCCACAATAAGTGAATATTTGGGTAAAACCTTTTTTTTCACATGGATACATGTTTTCTTAACTTATGTATTTTTAAAACTTATGCACAATGGTATACCTAGTCAAAACCAAAGGAGTTCGTATCAGAACTGTATGGTGTCATATTCATACAGTTCTGACGCAAACTCCGTATAGCCTCAAAGTGATTCATATAGTGCTATCGCGAACTCCGCTCAATAGGGAGTATAGAGTTTTTGATTTAGATCATCTATTTTTACTGTTGATTGTATAGTCAGCATCAAAAGCAACTTAACACTTAATACTATGTGAAAGTAATTTTGTCCATACCCCCGTGGAAACTATCACTAAAATGTTAGGCTACTTTTACCAGGAATTTGGTACAGGCAATGTTTTAAACACCTCGTGGCTCCAAACCATTTTGAAAGGGATGAATAACAGGAACTCACCCCTTGACGTAGATGTCAGACATCTTTTCTCCAGTGAAGAACGCGTCATCCTCCAAGACCACGTCGTCAGTGTTCCAGATGATGACCCGCATCTCGTAAGACTTGGGTTTGCGAGCAGAGATTTCTAGGGGTGGCCCAGGGAGGGGCATATCCATCGGAAACATATCCACCCACATTTCTAGACGGCCTTGCTCTATACCTTTACCAAATAAAGTAATGGTTTTAAAAATTAATCAAATGGAAACACAGTGTAGCATTAATTTTCACAGCTGGCGGTAGATATCGTGCAACAGATTTTAATGTGTATTTTCAGTCATGTACTTACCATCCATCTAAAAATGCATAACTTTCCAGTACGAGAGTCACACGACCATTTATTTAATATTTATCCCTCTATTATGTCAATGCATGTGAAGAATTTTGCCATTTTTCAGTAGACATTTTGCAATGCATCGGTCCTATCAAACTTAGTACCTATTCGGTTAAAACCCAGGATAGTGCACTCTAATAGCTATAAAATTAAGTAACACATTGGCTACCTGGTTTGTTGGGGTTGTAAAGAGGTCTGGTCTCCACGTGCTCAGTGACCAGCTTGGTCCCCACGCGGGGCACCTCCTGCCAGCGCCGCAGCACCACCAAGGCCATCTGCTCCTCAAAAGTGTCGGGGTTCGAGAACAGCTCAGTGTCGTCCATCGGCATGTTGAACACCGTACGGCCAACCTTCACACGCGTACTTTCGTAGATTGGAGGATCTAGCTTCCCATCCTTGCAGAGCTTAGCCAATATCTGGGTTGGCTTCATTGAATCGCGCCATCGGTTGTAGCCTTGCCTAGAAAAAAGAGTGATATTTTTCCTAATGTTTTCTTTTTAAAGTGAAATATAGATATAACAAAATTCACTTACTCTTCATACTTCATCGGTAATCCGCAAGTGGCTCTGTGGCGACTGTAAAATCGATTCTCTAAGTCAATTTTTGTTTCTCCGATCAAATCATCTGAGCCAAGTAAATCCCAGTCGAGCACCTTGAATCGTAAGCATAGAGTCCTGTGGGAACGTGGCTTCAATTTCGAAGCATTTGCCGAACACCGGATTCAACTGCTTTGACACATAATTTTCTTTGTCACTTATACGTTTTGAGCCCAGATGCAGGACTATGTAGGGATCAGCTTTCCCGTTCAAGTCCATCGGGTGGAGGTCTGTAGCCTTCACTATGTAAACACGCACCAGAACATGAATCGGATCATTATTAGGGACACCTTGGAAGAATCCGTAATTGGGATCGAAGCCCATCACTGTATGATCATCAATCCCCTTTGGCAACGGCCATTTGTATACTTTGATGGCACCCTAGAAGAAAATATAATTATAATAATAAATATGTCAATAACTTTATTAGAAATGTAAAATATAAAAAACGAAGAGTTTACCTTGAAATTTCCGACTACGCGGTTTTCATCATCTGTATCATCTCCTGTTTTCTTTCCCCTGTACAGATCGAATGACTGCAGCCATTCTTTGAATTCATCATATTCAGGTACAGCCTCCAGCTCATGCGGGTAAATCTTAAAATAGATAATGAATTAAATATCTCTGAACTGAGAAAAAGAAAAAGACAAGTATAATCACACCAGCTATATAGATAATTTACGTACCTTTGTCAAAGCAGAGCTGGGAATCTGGTTTTTCTTTGGCATTGTGGGGCTCACTTTAACTCTCGGCGACAGGGGCTGTCGACGCCGGGCTCCACCTCGTTCAGCGAACTTCGGGGAGTAGGACTCCTCACGTGGAGAACGAGTTTCATCCACGTATATCATTGATGATGTTGACGGCTGAAGGTACCCCAGACGTTCCCTCTTAGCCTCCCTTTCTTCCTCGATCATCGACTCTACCGATGCAAAGTACTTTGTCCACCAATCTTTGCTGCTCTCATCATCGTCTAAAACTGAATCGGCACTTGGTTTTCTCTTTCTGGCAGGTTCATGTTTTCCGAATTTCTTGCGCATAGGCTGTCTCACTCCTGAGCCATATGTTACATTAGAACGCCCATCGCGTGAAATCGACAATAGGGGGCAGCTCTCTTTCTCATTTTCAATAGTAAATACGTCATCTTGAAGAATGCTGTTTGTCCGCAAATCGACGTTTTGCAGTTGAATCAGCGATTTTTTTCTCTCTTCAATCTCTCGTTCGCGCTTGCTCATGGGCGTGTATATGTATTTGTGAATGGAGTTTATCATGTGAGTTCCAACTAGTGTGATCCTACCAAAACTTCGGCAGTCTAGTGCACGAATGGTCAGTGGGGGCCGATACAAGTCTTGATCGGGCAGTTCTACATCGATGTACTTTATCGGGCTTGTGAAATTGGGGTTGCGTTTTGCATTCTGTATTACGGTAGAATATAAAATGTGACCGGCGCATTCTATGTCGACCCTTGGCTTGTCCACTGTTAAAAGGTGGACGCGTTTAAGATCTCGTAGACCCCAGAAGAGAACTTCAATTCGATATTTCGATAGTGTAGGACGTATCCCTCTGGGGACCGGCAGAAGTGGCCCTTTATTTATATCAACAGGAGGCTTTCCAGTTGTTTCTCTTGGTGTTGGAAGTTCCGGCAAAATTGATGCATCTTTTTTTGCTGGTATTTCAAGTATTTCAAATGTTGCCAGAAGTTCTCCAGCTCTATCATCTCCACGAGTTATTTCATGCCACTCAAGTGAAGGAGGGAACTGAGGTCTTTCGTATGGGTCTTCAAATGCTTTTACATAAGGTTTAGCAAGTGTGCGTCCAATGAACTCTGACTTGCCAACTTTATCTTGATCGAATATTTCGATGACAACAGTTGGCGGATCAGCTTTTATTTGTTCAATGGTGCTGTACAGCAGGATGTCATCAAAGACCAGGAGCTCGTCCCAGGTGGGGCTTAGGGTTTCATCAATGACTTGAGTCGTGGCGGTGCTTTCACCGATGACTACCCGTGCAAAGGGATCCGATAGTCCAGATGAATCCGAACCAATCAAAGACCTTGCTTGATAGATGTAGGCCCTCATTTGGAAATTCTAAAAAAGTGTAAAAAGAAGTGCTATACACATTTTTTTTATTAATTTAATACGTAGTAATTATGTTAGGAGTGCTTACATGTTTCTCAGCGTAAAATATTGTGCTCGGTGGACTCGATCGGGGTTTATCAGCATTTTTCAGCTCAGCGCTCATCTCGTAGCCTTTAGGCAAGCCTTCGATGTAGTGCTTCTTGTGTTGCAAGACTCCGAACCATAAGTAGATTGAGAGTTTTGCTGGTATAGACCAACCACTGGGTGTAGCTGCCTTTTTGCCTGGCCACTTAACATAGAAATATAAATATTAAGTGAGTAGCTAGCTATATAACTCATACGGATATATTGTGCAATGATCAAATTCTGAAAATCGCTTACCTTTAAGAAAATAGTTTGCATCTTTCCGCAAAATTTCCCACGTTCGTCGGGGCAGTCTGAGTAAATTATATCCCTTGCTGGAATTCTATGATACGCCAAGCGTTTACCGTTGCTAATCATCCAGATAAAGATATCTGGCATGGCCTGTTGAGCCTGAAAATGTAGAAATAAGTTAGTAATCGGATCATAATATCTGTATGCAAGTCTTTATTCGTATTGGTGTCATGAAGACTAATATATCACTTTAACCACGTTTTCTATCAACTAGTCTGAATATGATTTTGATCTAAGACTTTTGGAAATTTGTCGTAAAAAATATCAAGTCACGTCACTGACTTTGAATGAAAAGTTGAAAATTTTAATGCAAATTTCAAAAAGTTATAACTAGAATAAGTGCAGTTAAAAATATTGGTACACCATGTGGTTAAAAGGATGTAAATGTTTACAGATACACCCTGTATTATCTCTTGTTAACGAGCACTTACATCCTCGCAGAGGTGTTTCAGCTTATTCAGATGTGTGTATGCGGTGCGGAGGCGGTCTCTCATTGAGTGCTTGGTGATCAGAGCTCTTAGACTCTTCAGCATGCTGCTGATTTGCTCCTAATAATTACAAAACACATGTTTACTATTTAGTTTCTTTAATAATATAATAATCATTAAGAAAATAACTATAACTAGAACCAATTATTTCAAAATAATACGTATCATAAAGGTTTGTGATATGTATTATTGGAAATCGTCCTCTGGTTTAAAAATATCAGCTACTCCAACCAGCCAGTGGAAGTTCACCAGTAAGGTAAGTTTGCCAAGGTCTATACTTACAATCTCATATATGCACATCTTTTGTCTCTCTTTATCAAGCTTGTTCGTCCCGATGGGAGGCGCGTTGGTCATGTGCCGTACGTAGGCTGCGCAAGAGTTGCTCACTCCCTCGAGAATACTTTTGAATATGCTTACACAGCTGGCCTCTATGGTTCCGTCATGGTCAATCGCAGCTTGAATGTCGGTAAGGCCTTCCTCCTGCAGATAAAAAATGCCTTCTTCAGCATCACTGAGGTACCTATCATTGCTCTAATAAATAGAGCACAACAAAAGTGCTATTTCATCAATAAAATTCATTAATGGCTGCACCGATTTAGGTGCTCCTTGATTTGCTTGGTTCTCGTTCAGATTAGCAAAATATACGATTTTCGAAACAATTTCAAAAATTCAAGACATAAGAAATTTGCGGGGCCAAAAGCAAAAGATTCTCGAATACTCACAAATCGATAAATTATGTTGGCAATCATGTTGGAATTGTACATGCGGCGGCGATGGTCCGGCCAGATGCTGCGCACGTGCATGCATTGCTTGTGATCCCAATAAGGTAGGTAATAGTAATTCTTGTCAGCCGAAGACGCTTTTGTTGGCTGGGTCGTGCTTTGCCAGTACCCAGTGTCAGCGGGTAACTCATCTGGAATTCGATCAATAAATTTAATGCTTTACCTACCCATAAAATAATAGCTGATGATATGCATCGGAATCTTCCAAACGTTTTCATATTAAACAGTCCGAGTTGAAGGCCCTACAAGAGTCAAATCTTGTATACGTGTCGGAATTACGTCGTCGACTTCTTTGCTGAATTTTGACAAACATTCGTTATTACCATAGCACAGTAAGTACTTAAAGCAAGAAAGCTGATATCATCAAAATTGAAACCAGGATCTTACTTACCAAGATTATCAGTTTCGAGATCTTGCGGCTTCCTCATTGAATCCGTGTGGCCGTCCAAGGAATTCCCAGCATTGCCGATGCTGATCTCGAACTGGAGGGGCTTGTCCACGAGCCCCTTGTCGATCATGTTCGCCTCGAACACGCTCGCGAACAGGAAGAACTCCTCGTTCTTCTCAAAGCTCAGTTCACTGACTGGCGTTATAGGCTCGACCTCTACTTCCGATGTTGGACAATCTATATTGTCCATTATTTCAGTGCGGATGGAGATGAGGACCCTAGAAGATATTAAGAGTATTTAAGACATCATCGATTGTTTTATGCGTATGTAGATCACATTGATTCAGATTCAAACGAGCTGGATCGAAAGAAATTGGATACAATTTGTCGTTTATATTTGACTTATCTATGCGCTGTCGATGTTGGTGGTGAAACTTCCTCACCTGGCTCTATATGAGACTCCTTCACCCATTCCCATGTTGAGGCCAGAGTGCTGATCAATAATGCTGTACTCTCGGGTAGACCCATAGAGGTGCACGTATGCTGGCCCAAACGTAGGCAAAAATCCTGTGAAAAAGTCCAGACAATTTATTGATTAGGAATTCAGCAATAGTTAAACTCTATACCTATCATAGCCAGTCATGTAAAGAAAGAAGGTGTCATGTAAAGATTTCAGTAAAAGTAAGGAAGGTGTGAAGCATTTGCTCTTCGCCATAGTTAAATTGGTACCTAAGTAGGTACTCAACTGAAGTCAAAAACTAAATTCGATACAAACCCCTCTCTCCATCATTCGAAATTGTCTTCAAATCGATAAAATGTGTTCCAATTATAGCTGGATGCACTGGATCATTGTCCCGTAGTTGGATCTTGATGCGCTGACACAGCGGTGGAAACATCTCGCTGAAGACAATCTGCTCATTCCACACAGGCGAATAGCTATTTTTCTTCACATTTGTGATACCCTGAAGAGAAAACATAGTATCCAAATTTTTTGGCCTCTCTGAAGCAAGCGCCAGATTCGCGCACATTGCTCCCATCTCGCTATGGCTGTTGAAGTCAACAATATAGTTACACTAAGTTCTGTAACTGCGCCATTGACTATATAATAGTGTAGGGTAAAAGTGGGAAAGATGCTGTAGTAGGATAAATGCCTCAGACAACATGTAGCGACCTATGCGAATACTACACTCAGCTCTTAGTGTAGCCCCTAGCGTCGACTGGCGGGAGGGAGATGATACGCTTGTATATAAACAAAAGACTATGGAGGTAGTGTTCGCACAGGTCGCTATATGTTGTTTGAGGCATATATTCTACTATGGCATCTATCCCACAATTACCCTAGTTATTCTAGGAAATTGTCTCGCGAGCAGATTAGAGCGAGCAGCCAATAAGTTTGCAAAGCCCTGTGATTCAATATTGTTTACACAGTAATCAACTGTTCAGTATTCATTTGTTTCCGATACCGTTGACGTGAACGCAACCACGACGCCGTCGAAATACGAAGATGCGCATACCTAATGATCATCAATCATGTCCATCGAAGTTGCCATCAATGCTGCCTGAAATGTGGACAGTTAACAACTGAAGATATATTAAGAACACGTAATATGGAATTAAGGATATCTCAGGAAACTGTACTTTGATGACAAAAATCAGTTATATCATTCGCATTCATTGATCGCTTTGCAAGAGAAATGTCACGCTGTACAAACAATATATTACTATTATCCAGATACACAATACCGCAAAGTAAGAAATATCACCAAAAGTATCTTCGCCGTTCTCATCTTTTTGGTAACGCAAAGTAGGTAGGTACTCAAGTATGGCCAAATTCGAAACAAAAAGCAATAAACTGACGCTAAAAATGTATTTAATGAATACAATCTGCAAAAGGAACCATACAAACGTCGCAGTTTCCTTATTTCCTTGTTTCGAAATTCACCGTTTTGTTTTGAATTTGTCTGTGTTACCAAAATAATTTACCCATTTATTTTTTTTATCTTTTCCCTTTTCAACAAAACGGTGTGTAAGGTATGAATTGGTAGGTTCTCCTACATATTTAGGTAAATACTTACTGTAAATAACAAACAATACGTGAAAAAGGGTTTTTGTAAAAAAGTTAACAGTTAGGATTTTAAAATGGCACATTATAAAAGTTTGTCTTGCTCTGTAGATTGTACATGCGCTTTAAAATTTGCATAATGGAGCTAGCAGTCGCTGGAAACAATTTGAGTTCAGTTCAAAATTTCAGACACAGAACAGTAATTATTGCTAACTACAGTATAACACATCAAAGTATACAAAATTGACAAATTTCTTCAATAGACCCTCATCTTACTGTCAAACACAATAAGTTGAATATCAAATGAGGAAATTTGACAGATTGTGGTATGTAATCTGACTTGTGTTAACTGTCTGTACCTTCGATCATTTATAAATCTCTAGATAGCTCTAGATACAATTCCTTAGTGAAAGGGTTTGAAAAAGTGATCCAGATAGTACAGATATATGACATATTGTGTTGAATTTCGAAAATACTGTCACTACTTTTGATTTTCGACCGTAATCCAAAAAAATTCCGAAATTTTCAAATGGCGCTCTTTCGCGAGTGGAGCCTTCATTAACGGCGCCAGTTATGTTGTATTGTATCTAGGTTGTATGCTTCGGCTGCTCTGAAAGATCAGACGGCAATCGCTTTATTGTACCTAGGTACCTAATTACTAGATTCTCCAAATCCGGAATCATTGATAAAACGTACCCCGTGCTACGAAGCGATTGCTTTGAGCGTAACCAGGAATTACAAAGACGAGAGCAATTTGAGATCCTTCTACACGGTGATTGGTTATTTTTGATGTAAGACGTCAATATGTCACTATTAAACAACCAATGACGTCGAAGTTGGATCTCCTTTTTACACGTCCGCCATTTCCACACGCGATAGCAATTGTGTGTATTAAGTGTCATTTGTTTGTATCATAAATGTGTTATGGTGTGCAAATTAATAAAAGTATTTTCTTTCTTTATTTAGTACCGGTTTATACGATTGAAGGTGATACTCACCATCATGCCGGCAAAGCAGACCTGCACGTAGGGGTCGACCAGGTCCTGGGTCTCCCCCGTGAAGGCCCTCTTCACGTTGGCGAGGATGGAGTAGTTCATCTTGGGCAGCCCGTCGGCGCGGTAGATGCGCACGATGTACCGGGCGCGCTGGCGCTCGATGGGCACTCCGTCCGGAAGAAGCAGATTACTAGAAAGACATTTCATTCATTATGACAAATGAAGTTGCACTGTATAATAGACGTAACCCGGACTTATATCCATGTGTCGTATGCCTAACCCAGCCTAAGTCCTTTTCTAATCAAGCCCATCGGCGCGGTAGATGCGCACGATGTACCGGGCGCGCTGGCGCTCGATGGGCACTCCATCCGGAAGAAGCAGATTACTAGAAAGACATTTTCTTGATTATACAAATGAAGTTGCACTGTATAATAGGCATAACCCGGACTTATATCCATGTGTCGTACGCCTAACCCAGCCTAAGTCCTTTTTCTAATCAAGCCCATCGGCGCGGTAGATGCGCACGATGGGCACTCCGTCCGGAAGAAGCTAATTTCTAGAAAGACATTTTCTTCACTATACATAGGTACGAATATTTTACTTCTTTACTATACATAGAAGTTGCACTGCATGTTAAACGTTGCTCGGACTTATATCCATGTGTCCCATGCGCTTGACGGTGTGTTAAAAATAATTCCTACGATTTTTTTTTAACGTGACGCAGTGACGTCACGGACGTCGTCAAATAACATTTTTTGATTGGTAATAATAATAATACCTACTTACCCTCCTCTCCAACCGATTCAGTTACGGATTAAGATAAGGTATAAAATCGTTTCACGAAATGACAAAAACAAATTAACAAAGGTAGGTACGTATCTTTGGGTACGTATAGTATTTAACAGGCACAAAGACTGTACCGATAGGTAGGTACTAAGGAAGGAATTGTGAGCGCGGCCGCGAGTCAAATTTTGTCCCTACAGTGCGAAAATGTTAATAGGCACTTACTTAAATCTCAATTAGGACACTAATCCAAGGGATGGCCACAAATCAGGCTAGCGAATTACACCTGCCACGTTAATAAGCCCGTGTTCATCGCGACCCGAATATAAAAGATAAATGAACAAAAACATCTCCAAAAACATAACCTCAAAATGGAGCGAATAAGGCTGAAATTGTTTTCCGGGTACGTTCCCTGAGGCACGGACACGCAATAATAGGGGTGGCAACGTATTAGCAACGCATTGAAATTTATAATGAACAAACTTTATGTTTAGGTCCATACAACACATGCCTTTTTTATACCTACTAAGTACCTATAGGCCAATGCTTGACCACAATCGCACGTGATGTAAAATGACGATGAGTGTGAGAAGATATAAATGTAACCTACCAACCATTTCTTAAACAAGGGTCGGCTACCTTATGCTCACCCAAGCACCATTGGGCGGATTATGGGGCTCCTCTTAATAAAAACCTACCTACCTATCCACAAAACCCCCTCTGGTTCTTCCACATCGCCCATACTGGGGAAGTATTATGGTGATACAGTAGAAACCTCCGTATGCGACATTCCGTTATGAAGCCTACCAGCCTATTCTACTCTTAGACTTTTAAATTAGAGTTACTTAGGTACAATCAATATAACTTCATCTTGCCACCATTCATGAAGAACCTGTTATTTCAGTGGAGATATTTCAAACAAATTAATTACTTATTCGGAATAGCCCGAAAATAAACATGATTAGCAAACATTCTAACCACTTGACATATGCCCTGTTTTATTACACGAGCCACTCAAAGGTATAATGATCATGTATGTCTACCGTCACGGGAGGTCATTCAATTTCCGTCATGGCCGGCAACCCTGTCCGAACACAGAAGGCCGGGAACTTCGTTACGCGGTCGCCCGGCATGTCCAAACAAAAGTGAAATGATATTTTATAAATAAATTTTGACGTGAAGCTTATGAAAACGTGTTAAATCTAGCACTTGATGAGCTAACTTTGTCAACTTAGCACCTTAAGGGCTACTTGGCACCGTGACGTAGCTTCCGCCTGGGAAAAATCTGCTTTAAGGTAGTTTCTCACCTATACACAGATAAGCTTCTATCCTACTTATATATTTAGATAACTTCCTTCGACAACCACAAAATTTATACGTAACCCGAAAAAACGAAACACTTGCACGATGTAATCGACACCTAGCGCCATCTATTGGCAAACATTGGAACTAATATCTGAACTTATCAAATCTTTTAGTATGGAATTGTGTATCTAAATATTATATCGATTGGGTTTTAAGGTATAAGTTATTTACAGCACATTGTACTCGTATTGTATGTAAACCGAATGACACCCGCGCAATGCAGATTCTGCCCTAAGAAATTTATTACAGTAAGAGTCCGTAAAATTGGGCCCACATCTGTATTATCCTAACTCCCAGAGAAGTTTTACGAGCCCTAAATATTTTGCGAAACAGTTATCAAACCGTAATAATAAAACGGAAGCTTTACAGAAACTTCAACTTCTGAACGTGGTTATTACCTCGTGAACATTCATAAAAACAATGCTGAATGAAATTGGTGTCGAACATTTCTGTTTTGAATACATAGATTGTAGGAGACAATAAGTTGTAAACATGAGCTAAAATAGACAAACACTAGCGCGATGAAATCAATGTCCAGAATCATCTATCGGTACAAAGTGTAAATACTGCCCCAAAACGAAGTGATGGCGATTAAAGATTGATCCTGATTAGAAGGCACAGGATTTTTTTTGGTAAAACTCACTGCTCTTTGTTGTGGTGATATTTGATGGCTTAAAGGTGTGTGGAATGTCTCCTTTGAGTTATGTTGGGATTAGGAGCGGCTTGTCTCTCTAGTTCTTGGTATAAACATTGAACAAATAACGTTCCTTTGCTTCTTATTCTATATTAAATTTTATATTGTAAAACAGGTTTAGTTTTCTTTGAAACATTCTAGGAAAGTAATATTAGAAACTTAGAGTATGTTCTATATAAAAATAGTTGACAGATTCGTCCTTTATTGTTGAAGTCGCACTGGAAAACAGTTGGGTCTTTTCATTTTGCCATAATAAGCTATTTAATAATCTAGGGATTGTTTACAAAGCCATCATCATGATCCAGCGTTAACAATAACAGAACTACCAGGCAAAACGTATCTATACAAAACCCCTAAGGTAAATGTTTACGGGACGTCTTGCCTATCTACATTCGAGTATTTGTCGAGTGATAAGTATTGGTTGCTGTGATAACCTAGTTGTGCTAACAGACAGACGTATTCACGGACCACGATCCATTCGACAAGTAAAATCAAACCTAGAGACGGTTCTCTAGGTTTGATTTTACTTGTCGAATGGAATGACCTCTCTGGTCGGTACCAGAGAGGTATTTTTGCCAGATTGGTTTACCTAGCTTTCGCCAGGATATACACCGTGAGGTGGGAAAATGAATAGGTTTTTTTTATGATAAAAACTTTATATCGTTAATGTATGCCTGGGTCAAGCGACTACGCTCTTGCATAGCCAAAAATGTGGGCTACCAGTTATTGCATAGGTACTTATCGTTGCATCAGTAACACAGTGGTTAGTGGGTCACTGAATTAGGAATGCTGGGATAGGATTCCGGTCGTACCTGAGGGTCGACATTGAAACAGAAATTCATGACGAAATATTTATCCCCATCCCGCAATGAAACTTTTGTTTGGATGTGACAAGTAGGTAATATATTTTTCGTTCGATATTCTTTATGATTCATGAAGTCATGAAATTCATTGTTAGCGCTGCTTATGTCATAGGGTATAAGCAACACCATAGGTTATGAAACCAACCAATGGTAAATGCATTAGTCCCCAAAAAATTGTTTTCAAGACTTTTTTGGCGGATTATAAGAGAATGGAGAAAGTACCAATTTGTGTCAGCGTTATATTAATTTTATTCCTATAATTTTTTTTTAACAATCATGAGATCTAATGGCTGTCCAATAAATACTACCTATTCCACATAGCAGCAGGAGGCATAATCAAAGGATTATGCCTAATATGCCGTTAAGCTAATAGTAGCATAACGCATTAGTTAACCTTTATTGTGATTAATATCGCCCATTACTTGATCAAGGTATTCAAATTGATCAAAGGCTGATTAGATTCAGACAGATTTAGACAAGCTATTGTACCCG
Source organism: Cnaphalocrocis medinalis (assembly GCA_014851415.1). Classification (NCBI taxonomy): domain Eukaryota; kingdom Metazoa; phylum Arthropoda; class Insecta; order Lepidoptera; family Crambidae; genus Cnaphalocrocis; species Cnaphalocrocis medinalis. The sequence goes on along the minus strand of CM026273.1, from coordinate 671,080 downwards.
CGCTGATATCTGCCATCTCCCTTGCCCTGTGCTGCTTTATCGAGGCAGATATCTCGTCACTCGAATTATTTCAGATTCCATTCGAAATGAGGTAAGTATTCAATTTTGTCTGTATTTTGTTTCGGGACTTAATTTCCATTCTGTATTAACAGATAACGCTGGTCGTCGATTGCATCGCGCCAGAGTGTTTTGCTTTTTTGATTAGTAGGTATATACTTAAGGATTGTCGATGTTTTTTTATACAATGAACGTCGGTGGCAAAAAAGCGTGCAGCTCGCCTGATGGCCTAAGTAAGTAACAACCGCAGCATATGGACGCTTGCAACTCAAGATAATCTACATACGTGTTGCCAACCCCTTAAAAACATTATAACTTCTTTTTAAAGAACTACATTCTGTAGTCCCTGGGAAATACTTCTGGAGGAAGCTCATTCCACAGCAGCCGAAGCAGTTCGCGGCAGAAAAAATCTCTGAAACGTTCCAAAACATCAGTAGATGAAGATCTCGACGGAACTCAAGTTTTGTTCTTTTCACACGAAGCCAATAACTTCCGAAATCACTGGAGTAAAAGTTAGCTCAGATCACATCACTATCATGAATAATGGAATACCTATTGTGGTCCTCTTTGATAGCCAATTGAGGACCAACTGCGATACCTTTGAGGTACATGAGGCTTGAACATCACATTATGGGTAGTCAGAAAGGCGGAACTACCGAAAATAGACCCAAACGCGTATTGAATAAAGATATTGAGTATTGAGCAATTGGATACTGTGAAAATCGATTTGGGAGTTGCGTGGAATGTTTTTTGTGTGATACGAGTTTCGTTCCATGTTTCTATGAGAATTTTATTATAAATACTTTACCTACAGAAAACCTAGAGATAAATAAAGGTCCATTTGGTAGTGTCTATGTCTCTTCTCATGAGTTCAATTCTCTTTCTGGGCAAATATTTATGTTATGAATACTTTTGTTTATCAAAAAAATAGTCAAATACCCTATTAGGTATAATGTTATTCAACATTGTCTTTTATCAAAAGAACGTTTCACCAAGAACTACTTCTTCAACATAAAGTTTGATCGATGAGGAGTTCGCCGACAGAATAAATAAGCGCGCGATTTTTAAGAACAAATTGCAAAGAATTGCTATACAAACATAAAGTACAAGTGTTATTTAATTTTATATTTTTTTGGTAGGTAAGTAGTTTATTTTAGCTTTAGATTATAGTTACTGTTTTTTTTGTGCTTCCTTATTACTTTGTCCAATAAAACCACGCAGTGTTATACTCACGCTTCTATGTCATCTTCATCTTTCTCGCTCTTGGGCGGAATCTTGATGGTGTCCCCTTTGCCGAATCACACTGATGTCACATTTCAGGTAGCCCTTGGCTCCAGCGGCCACGTCGTCAGGGATCGGTGAGGAGCGCCCACTTGTGGTAGAACTGGCGTTCTGCGAACACAGAAATATGTTGTAAATAGGTAAATTCTATAGATAACGAGAAGGTCCATAGGTAAAGTGAAAACAAAACGCTTGCGCGATGTAATGGACACCCAGCGCCATCTATTGGTACAATTTAGGATTGACATCAAATTGGTCCTAAACGTCCTGAAACGAAATACGGGTGGCTCACTATTTAACAGTAAAAATATCATCCTATTGATTGTCCCCCTGTCTGGAGGACACATGCCCTATTATTAGAAATCAAGTCATCGCCACTATGATGGAATGAGGCAATTCAGGCATTATCACAACTCTTATAATCTTCATTATACTTAATGTTGCTTTCACTAATTGATTTAATATTTGCAAGATCCATAATAATAGGTACTTATTGCAAATTTAAAAACAAAACTTCAGATATTTTTTCTATATGATTGATCAGTCATTCAAAGTTCATTTGGCTCTCAATACAAAATTATACTAATTGATTTAATCGTTTTTTATTCCGACGAAGCGTGCCCAATGAATATGCTTTCAGTATCATGAATTTATTTTCCTCGCTTTTATTATGTTACTATTGTGGAGCATGGTCATGTTTACGCCTCCGGGCTACCGAAAACAAGAGATGGCTAACGACGGATTGATTTAGCTTTGTTCTTTTTTTAGTACACGCGGTAAATGTACGTGACCGAACATTCAAATATTATTTTATCAGTATTGGATGTTGCAGGACAAGCAAAGAATAAACACGACATAGACGTCGACAGGCCGGATTGCGTATTTGGTATTGATCCTGTTTCTTATGTTAAATGTCGTCGGTTCGATCCCCACTCTGGACGTCATCATCAGCCTGTTGCAGTCCACTGCTGGACATAGGCCTCTCCAAATGCTCGCCACTTTGATCGATCTTCGGCTACTCACATCCAGCTCCAGCCAGCCCTCTTGCGCAGATCATCACTCCATCTTGGCCTGAGGTCGTCCTACACTACGTTTACCGAGACGCTACTCTGGACATACATTTGCATTTTGCGTGATGAACACTTGTGTTTGTTTTAATACCTGGGTGTCACATATTATTATGTAAGTATTAAAGTATTATATTCTGTGGACTAATAATCTGTAGTACCTACTAGTGCTCAAGCTACTTGGTACGGAGTAAGGTTAGTATGAAATGTTGTGCGAATTTTATAGACTTGCAAATATCAAGAAGGATTCTGTGAGGTAGCCTCACCAGTTCTAACATAACTAAACCTACCCCTAGTCAAACATTAGATATTTCGGCTAATGGCGGCCAACTTAAACCATCAGCCATAGCCGCAGGACAGGCGTGTGCGCACACACAAGTGCGCTCTCTCTGTTACCATCATGTTTTGATTTATTTTGTGCACAGGTGTTCCTGAAGTGAGCATTACGACGTTCCATTAAGGCGGAGTTAAAATCCATCTCCTTAGCTCATAAATAATTTTGTTTTCTCCCATTACACGATAATTTATTTTGACGTGATACGCCTTCATCCATTTATGATTTCAGAGTTCCATTCTAGGAAAAATGAAATGAAGCCTTTATAGGATCACTTTGTTCGTGTTTCAGAGTCAAGCAATTCAAAATATTTCCTACGGGGTTGTCATAGCCTAAAGGGGGACGAGAAAGTTTCTGGCTTGGCAGTCGGATCAGTGTAATCGTAACAATTATATATAGATCTAGTTTATGTAGCTATATACTATCCATCTACAGGGCAAAGGCCTCTATCATAGTAATCAAGTCATCACTACTATGATGGGATTAGGCTTAATCACCACGCTTGCCTAAGGCGGATAGGTGATCGCAAACTGAAGCTCTAGAATCTAGAGCTTGACGCACTGTTGATCTAGAGTCTAGATCAGCGGTCGTCACACTTTACTGTTCAAGGGCCACACATAACTGTGAGCACCAGGGCCCGGGCCGCAGTATATGTGAAAGCGTTTCAAGAGCTTTTGCACACTTATCCATAGTAGTCCATGCTATTATAGAAATGCGAAAATGTATGTCTATTACTTGTCTACTTAAAAACCACTAATATGATTTACATGAAATTTGATAAGTAAGTACGAATATAAATAGTTGACTGTTAATTAAAAAAATATATTTTATCGCGGGCCGCACAAATAACGTCCGCGGGCCGCAGTTTGACGACCACGGGTCTAGATCAACAGGGGGTCAACTATTCAACTATCTATCATAAGTGTTCTGTATGGACCTAACTTGAATAAAGATTTTTTTCTATTATGCCTATTGGTGAAAAATTGCAGTGAACCATTTCCCTGATACCTATATAATCTTCATGTACATAGGTACATAGGCTTCATATACTTACAAATACTAGGGAATACTTATAGGATAGAGTATCATCTTTGATATCTATCCTATAGGTATTCTCATTCTATCCTGTTGGATAGTGACCTGAGAAATAGGTACTTGATGATTGGGTGAATATTTGATGTAGGTATGTGTGCCTTCTAATATTGAAGCAAACATGTTTGACATAAACCAAGATATAGGTAGGTATAGATGAGTCAAGATCAACATTTTGCAGAGTTTTTTATACAAACGGTTATTATTCAGAAAGTAGAAGTTATCTTTCAAGCTTTTGGTTTTAAAATTTGCAAAGTTCCGTACCGCTGTAGGTTCCGTAGTGTTTATTTTTAATGGTAGATATAGGTACCTACTCATAAAGTGGTATTTGTAGCCGAAACAAGCTAGGAAGGCATTATCATAGTAAGATACATATTTAGATTGTATACTTATTTTATTCATACTATTAATAGATACACCTTACCTAACCTAAATAAACTTATTTACAGCTATTGGTAGCAGTGCGGTCTGAATAGTTAATTTATTATTCAGGTCTGCGGAGCGGGTCTATTGACAGAACTACCCGGCGGAAGCCACGACGGACCCATCTATCAACAGACCCTCACTCGCCGGCTACAAATACTTCATTTAAATCAATTAGTCGCTAATTAATGTTTACTACATTGAAACAACGATTCGTGACTGCCAGTGACAAATTATTGTGCACCTGGAGAAGTGTACGGTCAGCGAAGTAGCGGTGTTCCAGTTATCTTCTAAAGTATATATTAAGCGGCCGCCCGCGACTTCGTCCGCGTGAAAAAGTAACTTTTTACCCCCCTTTTACCCCCTTACAACCCCCTTTTCGCAAAAAAAGTAGCCTATGTTCTTTCTCAGGGTCATCATCATATGTATACCAAATTTCATTTAAATCCGTTTTGGCGTGAAAGAGTAACAGACAGACAGAGTTACTTTCGCATTTATAATATTAGTTAGGATTGCCTGGCGCTGGTAGGTACACCCGACATTGGTCGAACGTACAGACAGCCACATTATATCAGGTTATCACAACCTGTCAAATTTCCTCAATTGATATTCAACCTAATATGTTTGACAGTAAGATGAGAGTCGATTGAAGAAATTTGTCAATTTTGTATACTTTTATGTGTGGCTGTACGTGCATACACATGACCATAAACTTACGATGACGCCCTTCTATAAGAACAATAAAGCGTGAGAAAATGCAAACGCCAACTTATGGACATTACTTATGTCCACAAGTAACATGATAGTGTACTACCGACAGGTCCACAATTTAACATCACCTAATTAACACGGCCTGAAATTTATGAATACCTACCCTTTTGTTTTTTTTTCAATCATAGTTAATCCTATTAAGTATGTATTGTATGTATATTTATTTTTAAGATAAATAGAGCCGTGGGATCATCATCTGAATGGTTGTGAGGTGGCAAGACGAAATAATCGAAGTAGGTATGTATTTACAGTAGCGCCTATCCAATGACATTTTTTGTCTTCTAAATTACCCTAGCGATTGGTATAATATTTATAAAAACTAGGCCAAGAGCGTGTCGGACACGCACATGAAAGGGTTCCGTAGTCATAATATGGGCCGACCTTATTTTCATAGTTTGTAGGTAGTTATTTCCATACATTACCATTAATTAGGGCAACTGCACGTTCCTAGTAGACTACGGAACCCTAAAAAGTCCAAAGTCGACGTTTTGTTTTGGTTCCCGGAGTACGCTTAAAAGCATATAAGATAAAATATTTACCATCTGGGTTTCACAATGTATACCTAGAATCGTCTGATAAAATAATAAATTACGAGTACTACGTTCCGTAAATTTTTTGGTGGTAGTTAAGTACCTACTATGCCTTCAGTAGACGGCTTTGTAGGCCTTCTACCTCGTAAAATATGATTTTATTCTCCCCACCTTATATCTAGACCTACCGTCAATTTCCACTTTGATAACACACGTATCCCAAGATCAAGGATTCTCGTAAACGGCAGACCTGCCGGTAAGTGCCTAATTAACATAAAAGAATTAGCTTCGCAGAAACCGCTTCATATCAAAGGTTTGGTAAAGGTCCCAATTTATTCGTTATTTATATAAACACGTGTAATGTGGCTACCGTATAGGAACACTTTTGTTTTAAAATGTTTTCCCTTCTTCTTCACATCCGTGTATTTAAACATTTTTAAAGCGATCGCCTTTTTGGTCTCTTCAACACTTATACCTACTTCCCAGACCAAATTGACGATGATTTTAAATGTGTACACTGATCAGTTTTTTTTTATAATTATGTAAGAATAAGATCAAATTAACGTCAAACATACAAACGAGAAAAGAAACGTAATAATTTAATTTTTTATACATCGGAGAGCTTTAAGTAAGTTATTTTATTCTTCTTTATATATTGTTTCTAAGATTTATTTAATGGGCCATAGCCAATCAGAATTAACAATCAGAAAATTCTATTAGTAAACCAATAGGATGTATTTCCGGTTTACTTAAATCTTTTAGTTAGCATTTATACCAGCAGAAAACATTTCAATGTAGTTAGCCGACATGCCGAATTCGGATCATTTTTACAAGCGTACCGCGCACAGAGACTGCAAGAATAACGCTATAAGCCAAACATTATAAGCCAATTAGCTATAAATCGGATGTATTACCATCTGTTAGTGCCAGGTAACGTCGGCGCAAGCCGGGCGGATCTCCGAGCTCTACGGATCTCTAAGCCTCTTATTTGAAACGCTTTGATCTCTAGGTGTACTCCTAATATTGTATAAGTAAGTAATATCAAATTTTATGAGTTTGACGATGATAAATACACTTATGTACTTAAATATTTCTTTTCTAAGGAATGAAAGTGTAACTTGATAGAATTAATGGATGACCTACTAGCTTCAACACAGTAATATAGAGTGGATTACGTTGTCATTTTTTATCTATCTTCTATACTATTTATAAAGAGATTATTTCTATAGACTACGACAAGGCTTATAGGTAAACCAAAAACACGAAACGCTTGCGTGATGTAATTGAGCACAGGGCCATCTATTGGTTCGTTTCTGAATTACAGTCCCGAAGTGAGGGTAAGCCGCTGACTATTAGACTCCCGTAACATCAGTGGAGACACGTGCGCTGCCAACCTGTTAACTCCTATTACCCCCCTATTGGGTCTCCGGGTCTGGAGTCCTGCTTCACGCCGGATGTATGCAGTGCTGTAACTAGCCTTTTATGCACCCGGTGCGTACTTTTGTTGTTTCAATACCGCTTCAAATTGCGATACAGATTTAGGGCGGTCTGGTCATTTCTGCGCCCCTGGAGGGTCTGCGCCCAGTGCCTGGGCACCGCTGGCACCGCCCTATTTACGGCACTGGATGTATGTCGTGCTTGTTTAGTTAAGACAAGGCTTGAATCACGAAGCTTCTATTGTCTCATGTTAAACTACGTTCCGACGTAGGTAAATTGATTTAGCACAGTAAGATACTACTAAGCTCAAGGACAGCAGTTAAGACTGGTTGACAGAGAGCAAGCTAGCGTACGAGTCATCAGCCGAGTAGCTGTGCTGCAGTAGCTTTTACTCTTTGGACGTCACTTACGAGTTACGTGCACGAGCGAGCTTAAAAGAACTCTTTTACTCTTTTAAAAGAGTTCAATTGATACCACGGCTGTTGTAACGCAGCAGTAAGTATATAATAATGTTTGTGCTTAAAAATTTACGTCGCGTTATTTCCCTTCTATAATGATAATAGTTATAATGCAACGCGAAAATTGAAAGAACTATTTGAGTGAGTACATGTCTACTGGTGAGACAGTAGCTTTTACTGTACAATAAATCTGCCTTGAAAAGATGAAAGAACTTACTAAGTAAGTACTTACTTTTTCAATTAGAAATATCTGCGACTCCTCCAAAAATATAGGATACGAGGTTTTTTACTAATGTTTAGATGACTTCAGTCGTCATATTATGTTGAACTGTGAAATAAAACAACTTGAATCGTTTGATAAGAGTTACGACGATACTAGTAAAAGTTTCGGGTCGTTTAACATAAGGCTGTGCATAGGGCACAATAACGACGCAAATGCAAATGAATTTACTATATTATTCCATTAAACTTTCTGGGATGCACTAGCGTAACATATTTTTGTTCTTAAAGTTGCAAACTTGAATTCTTTACACCACTATTTGTAGTACCTATTATATCATAAGTCCGCACAACTGCAGTCCAGCATCGATGCGCTCAGCGGCTTAGAGTGCTTCGTTCCAATATAAATACCTTACTCCATAACTATTGGTAGGTACTAATATATGTTACACATGCTTAGTTTTGAGCATTGCCACTTAGTAGCGTGTGTATCGAAACGTGCTAATAAATAGTATGCTTAGAATAATAACTGTATTCTATGGTAGCATGCTAATTTTAGGCCTGCTACCTGCGTGAGATGGTAGAGAGAGTTTTTATCACGTGATAACAATCCATAAGTATGCTCAAACCTACCATGCTTTTATAGCAGGGTAAGGAAATCTTTAGATATGGAGTAAGGTACACACCAATCCAGCTTCAGTTCATACTAACAAGTTTGTTACAGCAATGTTTTATCAAAGGAATATCGTGGCTCTTGATCCCGACTTTATGTTTATGTTATTACTAGCGGCCTGAACTCATTTCGATTCGGAATATTAGTTTCTACCTGTACCAATAGATGGATGGATAGATGTTTTAAGTATTAAAACAACCTATGTATTATGGTATGAGTAAGTCCATTACGCAATCCATATCTAATTTACTTATAAATGAGATAATAACTCTGTCTGAATCAACAACTTAAAATAAAATTTAGTGACACATATCCTACTACTATTATAAAGGCGAAAGTTTGTAAGTATGGATGTATGGATGTATGGATGTTTGTTACTCTTTCACGTAAAAACTACTGAACGGATTTGAATGAAACTTTACCACATTAAAGCTTATACATCAGAATAACACATAGGCTACAATTTTTGAGGTTTCTACGAACCTGAAGTCCACGCGAACGAAGTCGCGGGCAAAAGCTAGTAATTCATATTGGAAGGGAAAGTGGAAGGAAGAAGGAAAAGAGGAAGGCCAAGCAGGAATTATATCCAACGAGTGACGGAGAAGATGAATGTCATGACGTAAATCAGCTTGAAGGTGCTGGCGGAGTCGAGGGAAGAATGGATTATGCTCTACCAACAAGAGCGACTACGACGACGACTCTTAAATAAGAAGAAGATTATCTAGAGCATGAAAATGAACACAGGTTGCTTTTTAAATGAGTGTCTGCAACCTCATGAGGTACTTCAGCTTCCCGCTTAATCATTAAGACATTACTTAACACCTTAGGAAAAGTTGGACCTATTTGGTGACAAAGGGCAAGAAAGTCCTCAAGCTCAGGCTTAGGAAAAGATTACTTAAAAACTCAGATGCAGACGAAATCGCGGGCAACCGCTAGTCAATCAAATAAACTATTTAGCACTTCTTTTAAATACGAGCACCTAGCGGCCCGCAAACCACTCGTTTCCTTCCAAAGTATGCAATACATTTTGATTTCGGTTTAGAAAAACTAAACAAGATAGACACCCTGAACTAGGAGCGGGGATGGCCAATCGATTCAATTTTCTGCGTAACTATGAACCTGCCTGCTTGAATGTTAGAAACTACAATGTTTATTCGTACTAGTATTATGTAGGTGGGTACCTACGTTTACATTTAAGCGAACCGGCACTCGTGAGTCAAAATAATAAATGGGTACCACAGCAATGTTAGTTTTACTATTAAGTTACAGTTCCACCCACATCATTTAGATGCTTGGCAATCTTCAACTGTGCGTTTCTTATGAAACTTTCTGCCTCGAACTACAAAACTATGGAATGAACTGTCACCAGCGGTATTTCCGAACCGATACGACCTACAAACCTTCAAAAAGCGAGCGTATTCCTTCTTAAAAGGTCGGCAGCGCATCAGGTGATCCGTCTGTTCGTCTGCCCCCTATCTCATAAAAAAAAGAAAGTTACACGTATTTCAGACCGCTTATGTACCTCAGTGTAGAGTGGGTCTCGGCCGCCCCATAAACAAAAATCGTTTTCAGAACCATCACTTTAGCCAAATTGCAAAACAAACACCTACACTATAGAACTTCAAAATACAGTCAAAATCACAATCATAAATAAGATTCTTTCTTCTCCAGTTTATTTATTTATATATTTATATTATATTGTATATTTTCTTTATGTATGACGATTTGTAAGTGCTGTGTACAAGCCTATGCAAATAAAGAATATTTGACTTTGACTTTGAGTTATCAGTCTAAAATATTATTTGGGTTAAAAGTCACCTCCATGGAGGGCATTTTTTTTTGTCAACCCTTATAAGTAATTACGAATTTCAAAATATTGCGAGCTCGGCGAGTACTTTTCCCATGACTGTTGATACCAAATCTATTAAAATTCATCATCAATTACAGAAAAAAATTGCCCTGCCGTGGAGGTGACTTTTCTTTTTTTTAAAATGAGAATTACCCATTTATTAAATATAATTACAAACCAGGTTGGCTCCAAACAGTAGCGACGTCGAGTTTGAAGCTGCCCAGTAGCTTGTTGGCGCGCAGAATGTTGCGTGATTGCAGCACCTGGAATAAACATTGCATGTAAGAACTTTATAAAGACTGCCGCTAAATACGTTTTTAATTCTACTTCTATCTCTTCTACTACGTCAGAGATATTTTAGGTTAAATACCTTACCTATTTCTGTAGGTATAGGTACCTAACGCACATAAATTCACAAACAAACATTTATACTTAACTAGAGTGATTAATACGAACAACCACAGTAAAATAGTGGCTATAAATACATACAAAAAGTTTTCAAACAAGAAACAAAAGATAATCGTAATTTGAAATTCGAAAGCGCGCGAAATGCAGACAACTAAAAAAAAGATTTTAGTACCGCCGTACCGTGAAGGTTCCTCACTAAAGTAATTAAAAAAGAAATATATTTCTAAGTGATGACACTCAACTGGCCGTTCAAGAATTTTTGGATTTACTTCGGACAATAAATCGATGTAACGACAGACTACCTACCTATCATTCAGTTCATTTCGCGCATTCTGTATCATAATAATATAATATAAAATACCTACCTAAGTAGGTATACAGAGTAATTATGAACGGGTGACGTATTTAGGTACTTTTTCTTGACAGGAGATTTCTGTTTCCCAAAATATGGTAACACTAACTAATCGTAAGCCTGTGCTGTAAGCCGACTAGTCTCGTCTAGTTTTTTGTTCTCCATTCAAGTCACAAACAACTTTATTGTTCCTATTGTACCTAATGCTAATGGTTTTAGGTCCCAGCTATTGAGTATCCGCAGTATCTGTCCGGATAGAAATCCTCTTACGGCGGGATACGGCCCGGATTATCCGGGCCCGATCGAACGGGTTCGATACGCGTGTTTTTGGTCTACCTAATGCGATTTCGAGGTATTAAATTAAGCTTGCGTTATTTCCTCGATTTTCTCTTAGTTTAGCAAAAAATTGGTCTCTTATCTTTGCAATTCCCGGTTGCGTCTAAACCTGCCGTTTCGAAGTCAGGGTTTTGTGGAGTTTGGTAATTACAATGAAGCGACTGCCATCTGACCTTTGTTAAGTTGACCAAATCTATACTTAATTATAAAGAGATAACTTCTATAGACAACGACAAGGCTTATAGGTAAATCGAAAACATGAAACGCTTGCGCGATGTAATTGGACACAGCGCCATCTCTTGGTTCATTTCTGAATTACTGTCCCGAAGCGAAGTGAGGGCGGGCCACTAGTCATAATATAAACAGCGTGAACGAGATAAAAGTATCGCTGCCAATAAGATCTCTATTTAAACAAAAGCGCTATTTGACATTTTTGAAATTTAAAACCAATTTCATACCCATAGATAGGGTCGAAAATAAGTTATATCGACGGCATTTCTAAATGAATATAGGGTAACTACTAATGACAGCGCTGTTAGCCTGGGGAATTGGTCTCCTGGGCAGACATTCGTGTGATGAACGCATGTTCAGTGTCTGTCTATATTGAAATATTATGTACCTATTCCGATTTGTAATTCCTCTGTTATTTGATACCCGTAGCACAAGTGCAAAAGCTACTTAGAATGAAATCAAGTCAAGGTGTGAGATGTTGAATGAATAATTTATTTGTATGAATTACTCATTGCCAATGATCAAAGACTGATACCTAAAGCAATTTTTCGGACTTTACTTCCAATGTTTGGCTGCTAACTTTAGTAGGAATGCTGCTGAGGGAAGCTTATAAAATTCTAAGGCACTGTTAAGGAAGCCTACTTCAAGCATCGTATTGCTGGAGGCGACCAACGAGGGCGACCTGATGGTAGGTAAGTTATCACCGCTGCCCATGATCATCTGTGAAATTAGAGATGTCGGTGATGTTTATTCCGAACTAGCGGCAGACAGGTTTTAATATTCATAAGTTTTCTATGTATGGGCCTTACTATTTCTATTGCCTTTTTTTTCTTTTTGTTGACGCTGGGTAATGCCGCTGACCCGAAGTAGGCCAACGTGGTCTTGTGACTCCTTATGCATACCCTCTGCCGGGGGGCAGGCGGGTTATGTCGGGCTCTCCTCCGGGTGGGATCGGGCCCACTTCGGGTCAGCGGCATACTATTTCTATTGCCTGCCTTTTAGAAAGAAGAACGGAGAGTTATTTAATTTATTAGGTACTTCCAATGATTTATGGTCTGAAACAGATTTCTCCCAGCGCTCACGTAAACAATGGCGGCATTTGCAGTGGATATTGCATTCGCGCGACGTCCAAGCGACGTGACAGCCCAAGCGCAGGTGATAATTATTCAATATTGACTTGTCTTCACCGAGGGAAGTTCCGCTTCTGAGCAGTTAGTCTATTTTTTTTTAATGTGATAGGTAGCAGACGAGCAGGCGGATCACCTGATGGTAAGCAATTGCCGCCGCTCATGGACACTTGCAACACCAGTGGAGTTTAAAGTACGCTGCCAACCTTTTTTCCCCTTCCCCCGGGTCCGCAGGCAAGTGAGTGAGGACTCACTCGGCGAAACACAGCACAGGGGCTGCTTCACGCCGGTTTTCTGTGAGGCAGTGGTATCACTCCGGTCGAGCCGTCCCATTCATGCCGAAGCGTGGCTCTCCCACAGTTAACACAGTAGTTATTTTGCTTAGCTTTGGTCGCAGGAGAGGTCAAACGGACGGTTGAGTTAACCATCGCGTTGGATCGTAGGCCTGCCTATTGTTGACACCTATAAGTCAACAATAGCGGGCTCTGAACATTATTAGTGGGAAAGGATTCCCAGAGGGTTTTCCACACACCTCGGTTTGCCCTCGAATTGACCGGAGCGTGCTTAACTAACGCATTTTCTCGTTATCTGTGAAAGTAAATAGGTAAGTTCGTCGGTTGACTGCGGATCATCCGCCAAAACTGCGTATTTTTGCTCTCCCTAAGAGATGATTTAGATCAAACAGTCGGAGTACATCGTAGCGCAAGACTCATTATTTTGAGATGAGTATCCTAACAAATATTTTTTACATAATCGCAAAAAGTGACCACCTTTAGCAATTACGTACTAAGAAAATTATTGTAACATGTAGGAAAAAGTAATTACATAAGTGTACCCCAAATTTTTAATATTTCATTGAAGAAGGAACTTTGAAAAAAATCTCATAATCGTCACAATTGAAGTACTTAAATCAATGGCAGCGCTAGGTTTTTCGTAGTGTTGCCTTAACGTCGTAAGACCCAAAAGCCTTTTAAAAGGCATTCATGAAATGCAATAAATGATTTGACTTTGACTTATTAACCAATTCATTTTCCATTGTGTCTGCTGTTTGGGCCTTAGGCGTTAAAAGAGTTATCCTGCAATTGAAGTTTGGACTGCAATATTTATCGGTTCCCACTAACGTTACTTCACCCTGTCGCACAGCCAACAATGATGGTATTTGCAATGCATATTGCATTGGACGCACGGGATGTGACGTGAGGCTTCGGACGCACAACACGTATTCCCAATATCGGCTTCACCGGTAATCCGGGAGACCCAGATCCGAGATCCGGTAATCAATGTACTGTAATAGTAGGTATCTCCATCAATAGTCACAGAGTGTTTATACCCGTGCGTGTTGCTTATCCATACTGTATACTATACTATTACTATTTACTATTTTAATATCTTAGATCTTCTATACTATTTATAAAGAGATAAATTCTTTTTTTTTTGTCGGTCGGTCAGTTCTGTCAACCTACGTGTGTGGTTTTGTACAGAGTCACCGGACTTGTGTGGAGCGGAAGGCTCACACCCTAGAGATAACTTCTATAGACAACCACAAGGCTTATAGGTAAACCGAAAACACGAAACGCTTGCGCGATGTAATTGAGCACAGCGCCATCTATTGGTTCGTTTCTGAATTACGGTCCCGAAACGAAGTGAGGGCGGGCCACTAGTTATTATATAAATGGGAAAGTGTGTCTGTCTGTCTGTCTGTATGTTTGTCTTTCTTTTACTGCAAAACGGAGCGACGAATTGCCATGATTTTAAGTGGAGATAGTTGAGAGTAAACATAGGCTACTTTTTGTCCCTTTTTAACCTCCATTTTAGGGAAGTGCAGGGCGCGAGCGTAGCCGCGGTCAAAATCTAGTACTGTTATATAATACGAATTTGCTAGGTACATAACTCATTATAAGGAGGTATTGAACAGCATGCATGAAAACACAATATGGATAACTTTCTTTTGGGATCTAATATAGACCAGAACCAATAGATGGCACTGGGAGCCGATTACATCGCGCACGTGTTTCGCTTTTTCAATTTACTTTACCTTGACGGTTGCTTACTTAGAATTCTCAAATATTAAGATATTCAGAGTTGGTATCCGGTCTCGTGGGAATCATAAGTTCACGTACTTACAGTAGGCAGGCACTTATTAGCAGAAAATTAAATTCCAGGAAAATTATGTTGTGTATCTGAAACCTACAGGAGCAAGAAACGGAAAGTTAATTAATTTATTTAAGAAACTTCTCTATTGAAACTTACTTTAATTGGCAAAACGATCGCCGCAATTTTGCCGTGACATTTTCTCTTTCTGAAGTACCTTGGATTAAGTTATGCCTAATCTGGAAATATTGGGTTTTGGTAAACGAAATGGTAAGTATTATGAACTTATTTATTCAGTAACTAATTCCTTTTTATACAAAGGATCAAAACCGTTGGCGTCTGGATTTATCTATATTTATCATGTTACTGCTTCTAAGCAGACCGAGATCTATCTCGGAATGATACGAAGTGATACCACGGCCTCACAGAAGATCAGCGTGTAGCAGCGCCTGCGCTGCTTCACGCACACAGAATACTTGATAGTACATGTACAGAAAGCCCACTCCTAAAAACCATTTATGGAAATGAAGACTCAGGCTACCATAACATAACGTTGAAATTCAATCGCCCAGCGTTCCGAATGCCTACCATTATATCATACCTAGAAGCGCCGTTCTCTTTCTATCGCAAAGCAACTGGCGCGCGTGTGTCAGCCGCTCGTTCGGGATTTTCTACTGAATACTGCCCCTCCGGAGGGCCGCAGCATGTAACTTGCAAGTTCGATACCCTACACGCGGAGTGGGACGGGCCTGGTGGCGTCGAGTGTGTGGGGTACCGAGGGGACCAAGTGTGGAACAAGGGGTTAAAAAGATAGGCAGCCGCCTGTGACTCTATTGGTGTTTGCAGGTAGCATAGGGCGGCGGCAATTCGCTTACCATCAGTGATCCGTATGCTCCTCTGCCCACGAAACCACATAAAAACCATTTTTACAGAAACCATCAGGTATTTTAATACATTTCCTTATACAATATTGGAGTTAACATATAAGTATTATATTTCTAGGGGTAGGTATATTGCGTATTTTCCGATAACACACATAAGTATTAACAGCATGACAGTAAGGTGACGCCCTCGAAACGAGCAGAACCACAGAATATGATGATAATAATGTGACGTATTATAATATTTATCTCGGCAGTGACGAAGAATTGGCCGTCGTGAGGAAACCTGCTCGTTTCGGATAGTTACTAAACGTGTAATACTGAATTTCGTATGTCGAAAGAAAATGAGCAGTAGTCGTGGCTAGCCTCCAGCCGAATTAATCCCGAATCATGGTCTAAGCGCACCTCTGGCTCTAAAGAGGTTTGGACGCAACTGCGTCTACTAAATCTACACCACAAAATATAAAGAACACAGAAAGGGGACTCAGCCTTAATTTTGAATTTAGAAGAGTTACAGACATATGCTAGGGTTGTTGCCCGGCATGAGTACATAAGCGCGCGGCCTCTACCACAGACCTCGACAGTTCGACAATCTTATGTCATAAGTTAGGATTAATGTGGTCGAAAAGGCGTATTTGCCGGTTAGTGCGCATGCGTGAGTACATGACATGTTTATAGCTCTTAGTGGGCAATCTACTTTTTGGGTCCTTTATATTTTGTGTCTACACGCTAAGATGAGACAGACTAAATACTCATCGGTAACCGCAACCTTACTGTTACTGGGTATGTTGTGACTGGTTCTGATTGAAAATGATGTAGCTACTTTAATATACATTGAACTGGCTGGCTCGGTGGCTCAGTGGCAGTGGGTGGTTCGCATTTTAATGAGTCGGCTACACGGACGGCTCGCAACATGATATCCGTTAGAACAAATATTGTATGGTTTACGGATTCTTGCTCTGAATAAATCTATATGGCAAGCCACCACAAGTAGGTGCGCAGCGCCAAAGTATACAAAACCTTGAAATTCAATCGGCTCTCATCTTAACTTACCGTCAAACACATTAGGTTGAATATCTTATCTAGGAATTTGAAAGGTGGTAACCTGATGTGTGGTCGTCTGTCCTACCTACCGCAAAAGGAACACAGTATACTTAAAGTTATACCAGTTGAAATATTTAATGACGCATAAGTATTCTTATAAATGTTTTATTTCGATTTTTCCTGAGAAATTCATGTAGCGCCCCCACACAACTTGTTATTTGTACCTACGTACCTAGTTTTAGTTTTTATTTACATTTTCCCGGTACCACAGAATATTAGCGCCATAGCTTTCAAGCAATGGCATCGTGCTGAGTGGTAACCATTTTGGAAGCATAAAATAGATTTAAATACTACTAGTTTTAAGTCCTTTTTGTACAAGATTATTTGCTCCAAATAAATATTTTCTATTCTATTCTAAATAAAGTATACTTAAACGCTAGTGCAAAAAGCGACAGCCCTTGCACAGTGCAAAGACATTTATGCAATAAGGTTTTAATTTGATATTCTTTGTTCATTTGTTTATTCAAATTTAGCACATTAAAAATTCTTTCAATGTTATACAAGGAACATTACCAGCTCAATCATGACCATGGTAGACAATTTTCAAATCTACACGATGTACGCTTGTGTGAATTAGTGAGGCGCCACGAGTTATTTTTACCATATCGATTCAAATGATTTTAAACTTTTTACTCGAATAGCACGAGATTGGTTCACATATTGAGGGACTCGAACAGTCGAGTCCCTCAATTTTCGTAAAATTTTTAGCACTAGGAGTTAGACATGTGTAACTCAGGAGTGATTGGGACTAAAAGATGTATTCCTTGCAAAATAACTTAATAACTCCGTAACTCCTTTACTTCCTTTCTAACTCTTTACATCTTTAACTCCCAATCAACTCCGTAACTCAAAAGACTTGAACAATACAACTAAATAATTTTGTACTTTATTGCAACGGTGGTAGGGTTCAGTTTTCTCTCGAACTCCGCGACGCGTTCCAATCATGCTCCATCCCTTTTCGTCCTCATAAAATCCCGCTATGACGATTTCACTCACTCCTATAAGATCGAATCCAGTCTCGCTCACTAACTCTTTTACATCTTCAAGTCTTTGAGTTACGGAGTTGATTGGGAGTTAAAGATGTAAAAGAGTTAGTGAGCGAGACTGGATTCGATCGTATAGGTGTGAGGGAAATCGCCATAGCGGGATTTTATGAGACGAAAAGGGATGGAGCATGATCGGAACGCGTCGCGGAGTTCGAGAGAAAACTGACCCTACCACTGTTGCAATAAAGTACAAAATTATTTAGTTGTATTGTTCAAGTCTTTAGAGTTATGGAGTTGATTGGGAGTTAAAGATGTAAAAGAGTTAGTGAGCGAGACTGGATTCGAACGTACAGGAGTGAGTGAAATCGCCATAGCGGGATTTTATGAGACGAAAAGGGATGGAGCATGATTGGAACGCGTCGCGGAGTTCGAGAGAAAACTGACCCTACCACTGTTGCAATAAAGTACAAAATTATTTATGTAGTTGTATTGTATTTCGTTATTCGCATCAATCACTTCATTCAAGTCTTTTTAGTCTTTTGAGTTACGGAGTTAGTTGGGAGTTAAAGATGTAAAAGAGCGATATAACTCTTTTCTTCAAAAGAGTTATAACTCCTTAGTCTTTTAAAAGAGTTATTTCGCGCAAGTCTACTAGGAGTGCTGAGCGATCAAGGGACACGTGGCCACTGCGTGGGCAAAATGGCCCAAAGCCCAAAATGTTGACTAACCTAAAAGGTCAGTAAAGTTCTATAAGTCAATTATTACTTAAGTTGGATCTTTTGTCAAGTGTAAGACTTGACCTGTATGTTGGAGGGACGTTACCCGGAGAAAAATCTCGTAAGAAGCTCTCACATATCTACGTCTCGCAACGTTATATTATTAATATGACTATATACGGTTGTGGGACGGTGCGTACATAGGCAACACGTCATGTATATCCATGACTCCACCCGGCGGGCTCAGGTTAAAGAAGCTTATTGAGGCTGTATTCTGATGATGCCGATAAAAGGATGACATTAGGTATATCAGTAAACACATGAATACTATAAAAGGAGCCTGGTCCAGCTGTAGAGCGTCAACAGGGCTCATTCAAATAACATTATAGGTATTTGGAAGTCACTCGAGTCACGAGGAGTAATTTTAGTGAATTCACATCACTAGTGCTAATTTCCTGCTGGGTTAACTCATTTGCACAAGCAACGGATTCCAATTTGCATTTAAGGAATAATTAAAGCTAAAAAATTGTTGTGCGGTTTTTATTATTCAGAAGCGTGGCGGTTACAAAAGATAACCGCATCCAATGGATAAACAGTGTACGTAGCACTCCTCACACAAAATGTATGAAACAAACGCGTTGTAATGAAACAGTCTATGAATATGTACCGTGCTTGTGTGAGTGAGAAAATACTTGGCAGGGTAACTGTCAGGTCCTGGGGAGGGATGTGAAGTAAGGTTCTTCAACCCATCCTCATGTCTCCTCCCCACTCTGGCGATGAGGGAGCGTCGCTGGGGTTTAGTCGGTATGCCTCCGGTCCCACCCGGAGGAGAGCCCGACATAACCCGCCTGCCCCCCGGCAGGAGGGTAGGTATGCATAAGGAGTCGCAAGACCACGTTGGCCCACTTCAGGTCAGCGGTATTACCCAGCGTCAACAAAAAAAAAAAAGGGTAACTGTCAGGTGAGTGAAGGGGAAGGGCAGGCAGATCAGAGGGAGAATCGGGTGCAATTTTTGACGTAATTCGTCGAGAACTTTTTAGATTTTTGGCTCATCATGCAAATTTAACAAGGCACATGAATATGTGCCATGGCATCATACGTTGAAAAGGTTTTATTGGAATTCCCAAAAGTTAAAGAAATAATTGTTCAATTGCGTTCAAAATATGAGAGGTGATTAAAGAGATATAAATGTTTACCGATACACCCTGTTCAATTTCATAAATAAATGATGCTACCTACATTTTATGAATATTTCAGTTGTTTTGCGTTCTCGTAGCAGAACAAAGGTTTTTCCGCGTAGACGTCACAACAAGGCCAAAGGTGGACTGACAGACAGACAGGGGTAAACATGAAACTTAAAACATCCCCCTTTATGCCTATAAGACGGGTGTACTTCGGATTTCCATGGGTCTACCCTTCTCTCTAAGGATAATTTTGTCAATGTCATGGGAATCTTATTGATAAAATAAGTCAGTCAAAATCAGCGACTTTAATCGCCTTTTATAATATAATACCTATATTTTCCCAAGACTATCCTTAATAAAATCACAAGTTAATTAAGGCCAGAACCTACCAACAAATGACAGTGGGAGTCGCTTACATCGTGCAAGGGTTTTGCCTTTTGAAATTTTCAATTCGCATATAAACCTTAATGTTGACTATGAGTTCGGCCTCTTTACAATAATTAGTGTAAATACCTATAGTTCGGCAACACAAGGGTTGTTAGCGATATTCAATGCTGATACTTAGGTCATGCGTTAGGTCACTGAGTTACTTCAGCATAGACAAATTCTTCTATAACTCGTGTAACCACGGTCAAAGGTATCTTGTCGGAATTCTCGACCACCCGCAAAGAGAAGGCAGGCATTTCAGTGATATTGTGTGGTGACCTCTCAGCCATGCGGCATTCTTAGACTTAACCAGTCTGGGTATTTTCAGATTTTAGTATATGGAAAGCCTTTTTAATAAAAAAAACAACTAATCTTATTTTTGTTATAGTTATTCTTTGTAATTTATTCTCCCACCACCTGTTCGAGCCCCACCTGAACCCATCGAGAATTTAAAGTGCATTATTTTCTTAAAAACTGTCCGGACGGTACATACTGTAGTAAAAAGCATTATATTTTGTGGACCTCTGTTGTCTAATATATGTAGCACAAGTGCTTAAGCTACTTAGTACGGAGTCAGGCTAATGTATGAGACGTTGTGTGAGTTCGTGTGTGTGTGAGTGGAAAATAACTAGTTTACGTCTGATTTACTTTGCCTTTGCAAAATTGTTAAATAAAAAGTATAAAGTGTTTATCGACAAGCTGTAGCTTTTAATTTGTTAAAAGTAGATTTAGTGTACAGCAAACAATTGGCATCGTTAGTGTACCTTGGCTTAAATTAAACTTTGAAGTTTCATTCTCCAACAAACTTAGAAGACTACTGTTACAGTTAAATTGACTCTTTATGATTGAAATAATGTTGAAATAAGTGGAAGATCAACATGTCCAAGAATCCTCATTTCGAAATGAAATGAACTGGAAGTAATGTTCCAAAAAGGCTTACAATACAATTATACAAAGGCACTATTTCCTGCACTAGGGATTCCCTGTCGTGCGATCAGTGTCATTCGTCAAATAAGTTACAATTTCAATCACAGTAAATTTCTGTTACTGAATTAACTGTTTTTATATTAAAATTTTGTGTTATGTGTGTGTGTGTGCTTGTGTGTGTGTTTTTGTGTCTCTGCGCGCGTGTGTGTGTGTACAATATGTACGCATATTTCTATAAACTTGTACTGAAGTAACCATTTGGACTGTTCCTGTACCTTCCCTATGTTGTAGTTATTGAAGCCATTTTATGTAATATCTAGGCACGATCCTCCTCACGTGCCCCGAGTGTAGAACAAAAGCTAACGGCAATATGGAAGCTATGGCTGTCTACAAATAGCCTTAGACTGCCTCAAGGGGACGTGGTGCAGCTGCGGCCGTCGAACAAATCTAGGCTTTAGAGGAAATACGAGGAAATCTCGATATATTGATATTATTTAACGATTATTAGATACTAGTTGTGTCTCCCGGTGGAACCTCCGGTTTTCCAGGGAGAATACGTACATTCACAGTAAAATAATGACGAATCACATTATCTGATGCAAAATACTTTCCTTTCATAGATTTCTCATGGGTATAAGATATTTTCCCGCAGTAATCCGGAGTCAAAGCTAACGGAGTAGGTATATCAAATTTCATTAATCGTTTGAAATCGTTTATTTTCATCCACTTTCCCATGAGAATCAGATATATTCCCGCAGTCAATTGTAGGCCAAGTGTAAGCTGACTTCATAAATATCAAGTTTTATTCAAATCGCTTGAAGTAACAAACATACACACTCACACACAAAAATTCACCTAATATCAGTGAGATAAACTTCAATCCATGCAATGATATCAGGGGATTCAATTTAGCTGCGCTCTCTAAACAAAGCAATGTATTAGGAAATGTATCTAGTGTTTTCGGGTAATCGAGTATTTGGTGAGTTCAATTTCCTATTAAGTATCACAGTTTACTGAAAATTGTACTAATTCTGTTTGGTTCGAAGCGACAAAGCAATTTATATAATTAATTAATTAACAGTTAGTACAATTAAATAAAACACGATTTGAACTCCATACAATACCTAGTGCCAGTTGAAGTCGAATAACTTGATCGAAAATGAAATTATAATCCATGCGATCATTTACCTTCAGCTTCACCCGCTGGCTCGTTTGTTTCATAAAAAAATACTTTCTACCTTGACGGCCTCGATGGCGAATGAACTACATGTTCTAAGTTTTCTTGGGTCTGGGTGTTCTGGGTTGACGCCCCCAGGTAATTAACGTCATCTAGTGCTCATAGTACAGGGGTTCCCTAGTTTGAAACCAGGTTGATTGGTGTGATTGTCTTGCGCATTTATTTATTTATCTGGCAACCCAACGCTCGCTGCCTACCCAACCCAAACACAGTCGCGCGACTGTGTTCCTTTGCCCACCTCGTTCAAAGAGTTCTCCAGTTCGTCAGCAATTACAGGCGAGAGTGAACCAACGTCTGTACCTGTACGATGAACACTGATTAAAGCAACTTTGACGGTTGGAAATTCGAATAGGCAGAAATGAATGCATGAATGGTTTGAAAGGCAAACAGCTGCAGGTGGTTTGCGTCATTGAGTGAATGTGCATTTACAGTTCAAACGCAGTGCAGTCAAAGGATTTAATGTCCGCTATGCGGCTAATCGACGATCAGCCAAGATATGGGTGAGTGAGGGTACTGGAGACCCAATAGGGAGGATAGGGGTAAAAAACTCTGACTCTTATGGTGTTGCGTCAGCGGCGGTAATCGCTATAAATGTAACACAGTCTATTAATTAAGTGTTTTGGTAATCATTTATCTTCTATACCATTTATAAAAGGAATAGTAATCTTCTTCTATACTATTTATAAAGAGATAACTTCTAGAGACAACCACAAGGCTTATAGGTAAACCGAAAACACGAAACACAAGCGCGATCTAATCGACGCCCAGCGCCATCTATTGGTTCGGTTTGTAACTACTGTCCCGAAGCGAAGTGAGGGCGGGCTACTAGTATTTTTTAAAGCTGTCCTAATGGCGCATGACAATCCCCGAACAGGGCCGTAAGCGACCTAAGCACAGGCCAAAGTATTGCCGCGAGAAACAAAGTTCGGCTTGAACTTAAATAAATCAGTTTCGGTTTCGGGAAACGTTAAGTAGGTCAATTTTGGCCGAAACCGAAAGCACAAAATACATATTGACACAGAAGGCTGACTGCCTACTAAGAGCTAAAAATATGTCATGTACTCACGCATGCGCACTAAAAACGCCTTTTCGACCACATTAATCATTCCTAACTTATGACATAAGAGTGTCAAACTGTCGAGATCTATGGTAAAGGCCGCAGACGCCGATATGTCAACGAGCTCTTCTAAATTCAAAATCAGGTCAAAATCTAACTTCTGTGTGTAATTATTTTGTGCCGAAAGTGTCGCTTAAGCTTGATTTTTGTCCAATACCGAACTTTCGGTCTGACACTAGCAACTACTAAATTGCTCCAACTTCAAACCTGTCACATGAGTTCACGAGAGCGATAATTCCCGAGAACTGGGACAACTTATTTCATATTGCACTCGATTTTGAAGGGCAGCGTTTAACTTGTCGTCAAAGGAACTAGATGGAACTAGGAACTCATCATGCTAACTTTGATATGAGCGCCCCAGCCATGTGGAAGTTCATGAGATCACGGCGCGACGTGACTCTTTGAATTCCCATCTTTAATATCACGAGTATGAAAATGAAGTAGGTAAAGTCGAAGACGTGACAAACTAATTGAAAAGTAGAAGGTTTGTTGATCGACTAGTTGCGCCAATGACTTAGTCATGGACGCAAATCAGTCAAAATGCAACATTATTATCTACTTAGTTCAGTACTACTTTAAACATTTGTTTGTATAATTCTGGTTCATAATCATGTGTAGTAAACTGATATAATATGTCCATGTGTCATCCCCATACATTATCACTAAATTTTACGGATGCAACATGTCAACATGCATAAAAACTTGTCATTTTCATCTGTCAGTTTACTACACATGATTACAAACAAACCAGAGTATAGATACCGCACATTTGGTGATGCTAATTAACTAAATTTATTGATGATTTTTTTATGTGATACGTGGCAGATGAGCATACGGATCACTGATAATAGGCAATTACCGCCGCCTATTGGCACCTGCAACACCAGTAGAGTCACAAGTGCGTTGCCAACCTTTAACCCCCTTTCCCCCAATTGGGCCTCCGGTACCCTCCCTCGTTCGACGAAGTACAGCGCAGGAGCTGCTTCACGCAGGCCGTAGTATCACTCAGGTCGAGCTGGCCCATTCATGCCGAGGCCTGGCTGTCCCATGTTTTTCGTAATGCTAGGGTATGCCCAGCTAGTAGGTAAGATAAATAGCAACTATGCTTGTTTGTTCGTCCGCTAGTAGTTCGACCCCGCCTTCGCTGTCCATACTTACAGCCTAAGATCCCTTTAACATCGTAAGACCCAAAAGCCTTTTAAAAGGCAGAAAACAATTGATTTTTCATTATGTGGGCTATCTGGGCCTTAGGACGTTAAAGGTAAAAACAATTTTGTTTTTTGTGTCTGCTGTCTGGACCTGGCTAATTAGAGCTCTATCCGAGAATTCAGTGTAAAGGTCTTGGAACCACTGGGGCTTAGTCATTGTGAGTAATTACTCTATGTACCTAATAGTAATAGTACAACTTGCAACATTTCTGCTTTTCCCTTATTAACAGATCTCAGCTCGGGGATTTACTAGCGTCAAAATGCATCTCGTTGGGGAATGTAAAGTCGAGTGAATTTAATATAATATTTACCCAAGACATCATTTATAAATATTTCTGGAATTTGTCTCGTGGTGTTGCCTCGATACCGAGTCACTGATTCAGCTGCATAAATTTGTGTTTTTTATTGAAGTTAATAAAAGGGTTATAAAATATCCCCTTTGGCCACACAACCAAGTTTTGAAACTAAGTTTCTAACCAAGAATAAAGTTTTTTTGAAATTAATTGTTTACATCAAATCAAATTATTGTAAAATCAAATTATTATTACTGTAAGACCATTTCTTTTAGTTTTAGTTTTCGCCTGAGATACAGGATTTACCTAGTTCAGGCACCTAACTAAAAATAGCTTCTTAGTATTAGGTAGATTATAAGTATTGCTTGTAAAATGATTATTCCAATAAATTTATTATTATATTATTAATTTCGACATCAGAATATATTTCTTTCTTTCGCAAAACTATTTTAAATCTCATTATAGATACAATAATATACAAAAAATAGTCAAGCGCGAGTCGGACACACACGCAAGACTCTGTCCTGTATGTGATGACATTTGACTAAGTAAATCTAAATATTTCTCTAGTCAGGACTGGGGTTGACACAACGACAAATTGTAAATTATATAACGAGTATGTTTCTAAAACATGCAAAATAACTTTTCTCGAATATGCAAAGTTTATTGCATAAAAATCCTATCTAGCTACTTAGCCACTGCTATGAACTAGCCAAGAAGACTTAATCAAAGTCAATATCAAAATGTTTTTTTATTTAATCGTGAAGGTTTTTCATTCGTCTTCTGTTTGTGTACGAAAATGCTCGTGTGACTTAACTTTTTAAATATTTTGTTATCTCAGTCAGGCCGTAAGTAAGTAATATTACAAATGGTAAAATTACGTGATACACGCTACCCGTGCGGAAACAAACGCTTAACACAAAAGCAATGGCTTTTTATAAAGAGGGCGAATTTTAAACCATTTAATTTTTGATTTTCAGATTTTTCGTCTTTATCCAAAATATGGAAAAAGTACACTTGGTCGTAGCAAGAGCCTTAGAGTAAGTACCTTATGAGATACAATTGTAGAGATCGGTTAAGCTGAATTCGCATAATAATAATAATTTGCTGCAATGACTTTTGCTGATTTATTGTGCTGAAATGACGCGCCCTACTAAACTTCCTCATTACATAGGTAAGCAAAATTTCAAATATGGAACTCTGTCTTCTTTTTTTTTCTGAAACTTGAAATTAATTTTAAGTTACGACTAAGTTGCTTACCTTTGGTCTTTCTTTTTTGTTCTCTATTAAGTACTTTATGTAAATTGATGCAGAAGAGCGGGACTCGTGACACGGGCGACGCAAGCTTATTTAAGGGATCTCAATCAAGTGTATTATGTATGAATAGAGACAAATAAAGAGTTATTATTACCTATTATCATTCTTTATTGAAGGCAACGCGTTTAGCACCATGTGGTTTTCAAAGTAGGTTAAATAAACAGTTATCGCCGCGTTTCGATTGGCGTGTCATGCGCACGGCAGGAAGCCAATAAGTGTGCGTTGCACTCGTTCTACTGATCGGTTTTTAATTGAAAAAATACGGTCGTTTCCTAAATTAATTAATCTTTATACGTCGTTATTCTCACTTATCCTCCTCCATTGTATCCGAAAATAGATTTTTTGCCGAAAATGAAGTTCCGGCTTCAGTCTCATTTTCAATGAGTCTCGTTTTCAAGCGAAAACAGAAATGGTTTAGACTATAAAGTGGAAGATAAATATTCGATGAATTCTTAATGGAAAATATTTCCGGTGTCCAGTGTTTTTTCTATGAGCAGATAAAAATTAAATAAAAGGCGAGCACGTCACCGACTTATGTTCTCTGATATTTGTCTTAAACGAAATACGGCTGCTTTACGACCAAAGATGAAAACATGGCTGAATATCTATTTTATAGTCGAAAATCGACTGTTCTCCTTTTAAAAATTATAATTATCAGACGACAAATAGCTTATATACACATATCTCGTATATATCGTTTGACGACCCGGTTGGTTCAGTGGTAGTGAATGCTGCGTCTGGGCCAAGGGTTGCGGGTTCGATCCCCGCACATTACAAACATTTGTGTGCATGAACATGTCTGTTTGTATTGGTCTGGGCGTTTTCTATGTATTATAAGTATGTATTTACAAAAGAAAAGTATTATATGTATATATTTGTAATCCCACTGTTGGTTCTGATATCTGTAACATAGGTGCTTGAGCTACCTATCTCAGAGTCAGATCAATGTATGTGATGTAGTGAAATATTATCTACACATTTCTAACGCCTTCGCTTCGGTATCAATCGGAAGTTCACTAGTCTACTTAATTAGTGAGAAGTCTTAGCTTCGGCCGTAACTTTGCATATTATTATTCTAGTGCACTATTTAATTTAAAGATCATTATCCGATTTTCCGAGCCAACCAAACTATTTAGAAGGCACATTTTTCTCACTCACAGGAAATCCTTCCCAAAAAACTAGTAAATAATGTTGAATACTAAACTACTGGAACATACGAGTGGTTTTTTGTACCTTTAAAAAGATTAAGTGCTTTTAGACTCGTTTCTCTGAATACTCAACTACTACAAGAGATAACGAAGGTTGTTTTTGCCTCGACAAGTGTTCTCAACTCCGGGGAACCCCGAACCGCGACATCGTTTCAAGCTTTGAGTGACTGTCGATGCCACTAAGTCGAGTAGGCTGTTACATGTAAGAATTGTATAGAAAATACAATTAAAAATCTAATGTTATGTACATTGTCTTCTTAAGTCAGTCTAGGCATTAGCTAAAGGTTGGACTCATATTCGGCAGGGTCAATCTATGGTTTGGGGAGGGATGTGAAGTAAGGTTCTTCAACACGTTGGCCCACAGCGGCATTTCCCAGCGTCAACAAAAAAAAAGGGTCAATCTATGGTGAAAATCTTTGTTCAGCCTAGAGACGTCCGAATGTAACTACTCGTAATTTGTCAGCTTGTAAAAACCATAATATTCAGACTAGCGACCCACCCTCACTACGTTTCGGGATATTAGTTCCATTCGGTACTAATAGATGGCGCTGGACGTCGATAACAGCGCGCAAATGTTTCGCCTTTACGGTTTGTATATTAGGGTGGGTCACTCTAGTATGGAGAAAAAAAAAAGTTGATGGATCGAATTCTAATAGGACTATTATGTTGCAGTGTACTATAAAAAGTAGTTTTAGCTATAAAACGGATAATTAAACATATATCTTCAGCCCGCGCATCCGCTTCAAAACTATACGTTTTTGGAAAAAAACACGTATTACTATAAGGCATAGTTCTTTATTAGAAATTACTATAAATACTATTGAAACATAACAAATATTTTACGAAAGACATATATTAATGTGTAAAACAAAAAACTTGAAAAAAAATATCATAAAAGGTAATCAAAAAAAATTGTTACTTTATACGAAAATCCACGCCTAGTATCGAATTTTGGCATAACTTTCCTCGAAGCAAGTTTTGCATGAATCATGCCATACTTTGCTTTTTTATCACAAGCTGCCATTGCAGCTTCTGTTACTATCTTTACACTGCGTTTGATGGCTTGTGTATGGCAAGGCAACCTAATTAACAGCATACTTTCGTCACCATTTTTCTCTATTATCTGTAGAAATTCTTCATTCGTTTGGTTTCTTACAATACGTGGATCAAAGTTGGTTTCTTGCCAGTTTATTAGCTCAATGTAAGATTTGGCTTCAAAATTAAGTTTAGCGATTTAAAAAGTGCGTGGTTTTCGGTTGGAGGTGAATTACGTGCTTTTAGAATTCTTCTAGCTGCAAATTCTCGTGTATGGTTTTTTTCGTCTGTTAACATCGATAATAGTAAATTTTCTTGGTGAGAAAAACATGCGTTTCGTTGAATAACAGGGTATATGACTGCTTATAATGCATTTGACAAGAATCGCGAACTTTCAATCTATCTCCACAGGTGTCGTGATCCGTCTTTCCATCAGGAATGTGTCTTAATTTGGAAACACACGGGGCATATAATTTAACAATGTATTAAATCAAAATAACTAAATTGCTTGATAGTGTTGGCGTAGAAATATAAAGACGCAAGATCCGGTTTCCCTTAGAAAACTTCGTGTAAAACTGCAGAAGCAATCGCTGTCGAATACTCCATAACGGTCACATATATTTTGCGACAGCACCGATAACTTTTCACAACCTTTTTAATGATTTGATGATATTTTTGCATTTGATGTGATAAGTTTTTAGTATCTAAATGACTCTTATATGCGAGACCACAAGTATTGATGCCTTTTTCCACACTCCTTTAACTTTTTGGGTTACAATTTCGGAAAATGAGGGCTCTTTGTTACTACCATTTTTAATTTCA
Source organism: Cnaphalocrocis medinalis (assembly GCA_014851415.1). Lineage (NCBI taxonomy): Eukaryota > Metazoa > Arthropoda > Insecta > Lepidoptera > Crambidae > Cnaphalocrocis > Cnaphalocrocis medinalis. The sequence goes on along the minus strand of CM026273.1, from coordinate 641,883 downwards.
CCTGAAACATTTCAATACATCCTGGTATGTTGGTAACATGGTAATATGCTATTATATCTCAATAGTTCCAAATATGGGGCACTTGTATGACTGTCTGTTATTTGACATGATGAGAAAAAATAATTTTCAATGCCTAAAACACAAATTACACATAGTACAATTTCATAAGATTTACCAGAAACTAGCCTCATGGATACACGAATTATCTGAATGTTCTTACCTCAAAAGCCTTCTTTTAATAAACAACACAGCTTATTTAACAAAAGTAAAGTGTATTTGACTGGATACTCTTTAAAATATGAAACTATACCTAACGTCAAACATGTAAGTCAAGGTGTAAAAGTGGGTTACTTGAACGTTTTTCCTTCAAAACTTCAAATGCGTTGCGCGGGCTGTTCCACTTAAAATAATTCAAAAAGATTTTAAGGGGTTTATAACGACACCTTACTTCAACATAATATCGCTATTAGAAATCGATCACATAAAAAAAATTTTTTTGACCCACCCTATTGTATATGTATTAGGTTTATCAACGTGCATCGATAGGGGGCTGATGAACCGACGGATCACGTGAGGATAAGCGATTACTGTCACCCATGGACGGGAGTCCAACAACACCAGAGGAGTCACAAGTGCGCTGCCGACCTTTGTCCGACCGATGAATGCGAATTTACCTCTTCATAAAAGTATGCATTTGATTGGCTCGGTGGTGCAGTGGGTAGAGTGGGTCGCAATTTAAAGGGACGGTTAGGGTTCCGGGTTAGATCCAACTCGGGGTCAGAAATTCTTCACGTAGAGCTTTTTTGTTTAAAAAATCTCGTGCCAGCTCGAAGAATTGTGTTGTACCCCCCCCGTGCTAACCTAAACTGCTCAATTTATATCAAGTAATTGGTTAGTAAGTATAAAATATATCCCATTATGTGTCAGAATAAAAATAAGTTTGGGAAGCCTTGCCTTGGTACAAATGGTCGTCATAACTCAGCCACAGAGGAAACTTAAATTAGAGTTCCAAGATGTTGTAATAGAGTTAAAAGTCTATGGGCAAGTCGCATAAATAAAATAAAGCTATCGGGTTTAAAAAATATTTTTTCTTGTCATGCCGTTAGGCATAATGTTTAATATTAATTTAATTGTAATGAATCACATTTGTAAAGACCTACTGAGTTTCTTGCTGGTTGGTTTCGGTAGGAATCGACATTTCGAATCAGCAGCAGAAGGGCAATTTCCCGTGCACTTGACATTGAAGTCGAATATAGAGATTTCATACATTCGTCCAAACAAATCTCTAATTCGATAATGTCGAGGGCACGAGGGCACTGGATTGCCCCTCTGATTACATACGAGTATATTTGGCATTCATAAATGTATAGACTTAATCTGAATAAATCGTTTTCTATTCTCGTATAACATATCTTACTTACGTGGGCTGCAACGACAAGGGCATAATCATTACAAAGACCGCAAACTTCAAGCACGAGAACAAAATGCCACAGTGGTAGGTAATATTAGTCAGTGGCTCAGTAAATGTACGAAAAACTATTAGGAATAACATTGAGGCTAGATTGGGGTAAGGGTATAGCTTACGACGACGCCTATTCGGGCATTTGCCGTTCTCTCACTCAATGGAAGGACTATATAGGCAAAGGCACGGCCTGTCTTCTTCTCAGTCCGCAGTGTGCGTGTGTTGTGTAGGTTGCTTTGGTCCTGGCTGTTTGAGGGTTAGTGTTCGCCACCCGAGGATTCTTAGCACCCCTGGTCCCGGTGCCTCGCCCGCTTTCGTCATCGCCGGCTCCCTCTCCTGTACCGGGCACTTGGGGTTTTGTGTTTGTTCCACTACTTATATGGGGAGATTTGGACCTACACCCATCACGCTGGCCCAGTGCTGGTTGGTGGGGAACGCCAGAGCCTCTTCCGTTGTGCAGCAGGGTGCACCACGTGCAGGTGCGATTGAATTTGGTGTCGTAAGTAGTTGGGCGGGACCCCTTACACCCCAAAAAAGTGTCACAAACTATGTTATGACTCTTTTCCACCTGATAATTTATAACAATACGATGAAATTCTTACCAGGATTCAGTTGCTATACAGTCATTATACAGCTTATGACACTTTTCTAGAAAACGAGCACTCGTCCACTCGTGGCAAGATGTGATGATGCATTTTTTTACAAGATGGCGGATTCATTCGGCTCCCGAGAAAAGTGACATTTGCGACACCATTCAGCAAATTTGGGAACTAGCTTTACGGTGTTTTTACAGTAGATAGTGCTAAGAAAAAATCATATGAAACTGCAAAAAACAGAATTTGCCATTTTTTGTGTAATGACAGTTTTTTACCGGAACGGCGATATATATATTCCGGTGAAAGTAGACTTTAGGTAGGTATTTTTTCGAACTATAGAATCTGAGTACTAAAATGTGGTCCGGCCACAGAGGATCACACGGTCATTATCTGTCCACCACTACTCGCTTTGCACATAGCCAATTTTCCTATTACTATTTTAGATATTGTATACCTTGTATATTCTGTATATTGTTCTTAAATATTTTATACTAGTTGAATATAAATCCTAAACTCGAATTCTAATGTCTTTTTTTAATTCTTTGGTCTAACTACTTAAGAAGTTTTATTACTTGTCACAGACCAATAA